>VSMD01074776.1:0-26997 GCA_008750895.1 Mirza zaza
GGGCTCAGAGGGACTCAGAGGGGCTCAGAGGGGCCCAGAGGGGCTCAGAGGGGCTGGGGGGGCGCTCAGAGGGGCTCAGAGGGGCTGGAGGGGCGCTCAGAGGGGCTCAGAGGGGCCCAGAAGGGCTCAGAGGGGCTAGGGGGGGCGCTCAGAGGGGCTCAGAGGGGCGGGGAAGGGCTCAGAGGGGCTAGGGGGGGCGCTCAGAGGGGCTCAGAGGGGCTGGGAGGGGCGCTCAGAGGGACTCAGAAGGGCTCAGAGGGGCTCAGAGGGCTCTGAGCACCGCACCCTTGTTCTCCTCCAGTTTTTATACCCTTGGTGGGATTCAAAAAGGGTCCAATCAGCAATAAGCTTTACATCCAATCAGTAGTGAGTTCAGCCATGGGACCCCGGGTGAAGTTTTTCCCTATCGTCAGCACAGACTATTTTTATTAATTCTTTGCCATCCACCCTTTAGATAGTAGAAATACTTACTAGATTCTAGCAATAGTTTACCAGGCAGAATCCATTTTTAGGGTTGTTTAACTTCTCATCTTTTTAAAAAAATTTAAGTATGGGCATTTTAAGGGGTATTTGGGCTAGAATAAATCTTAATCTATTAGACTGCTACATTTTAACTTGGACACTCCAGAGTATTTCCAGTTGGTGGTTTTACATCACTATCATTCACAGGCACGTGGATGAGCTAAGCTGCCACAGGCCCGCCAGGGTAACACCGTTTCAGTCAAGGACCGACCACACATACGCCAGCGGTCCCATGAGATTATAATGCTGTGTTTTCATTGTACTTTTTCTTTGTTTAGATATATTTAGATGCACAAATACCGCTGTGCTCCAATTGCCTTCGGTTCAGGACTGGACGAGCGGTGCAGGCCTGCGGCGAGGGCGCCAAGCTGTGCCCGCGGCCAGGCGTGCTGCCAGCTAGGCTGCGGCGCGGTCTGCGCACGCGCACTCCCTCTGCTCACAACGACGGGTCGCCGCATGACACATTTCTCAGAATGCATCCCCATCGCTAAACCATGTGTAACCATGTATCATAAATATTTAATTTTGGTAGCAAAAGCACATATAACTGGGTCACGTCTCTATTTCTACGTTCTCTCACTGGCATAACTCCAGGAAAAGCTTGACTTCTCCCCACAGCCACAGCGCGGCTTGCTCCTGCGGCTACTGGATGAGAGAGTACACCTAACGAACCTGGCACCTAGCAGCCCTTCACACCATACAGTTATTATTTCGGTTATTTGCCTGACGTTGTTTCTCTCTCTTCTGATTTTTCACTGCATGTAATAAAGTTATTTACAACAAGAAAATACAGAGAAATAAAACACAAACTTTGCCCACAAGGAACTTAAGGCAGTAACAACGAAAGACGCTAAAAAGAAAAAACATAGTCCAGTGTCATAAGTGGTATAATTTAGGCATTAATAAAAAAAATACAAAACGAGGCATTTAGGCCAGTGCGGTGGCTCACGCCTGTAATCCTAGCACTCTGGGAGGCTGAGTCAGGTGGATCGTTTGAGCTCAGGAGTTTGAGACCAGCCTAAGCAAGAGCAAGACCCGCTCTCTACTAAAAATAGAAAGAAATTAGCTGGACAACTAAAAATATATAGAAAAAATTAGCCGGGCATGGTGGCACATGCCTGTAGTCCCAGCTACTCAGGAGGCTGAGGCGGGAGGATGGCTTGAGCCCAAAAGTTTGAGGTTGCTGTGAGCTAGGCTGACGCCATGGCATTCTAGCCCAGGCAACAGAGTAAGACTCTGTCTCAAAATAAATAAATAAATAAAATGAGGCATTTAATAGTCTCACAGGAATATTGTGATAACTGGTGAGATAATGTATTTTAAAAACTTGGAGTTACCTTCATGAATGTGAAGGTACATTCCTGCTTATGGGGATATGTAGCTACATCATAGGTTCATTGTGTGGAATAATTAAGTTACTAGAGATAAGGCATTTAGGATACTGGCTGGCACGTGTGAAACTGTCAACATGTGCTAGTTATTTTCAGTGGTCATTTCTCATTGCTCTGAGCTATTTCAAAGCTATTTATAAATAGGCGCTATATTGCCACCATTTCCCAAGTAAGGGAAGGGCCTGGTAATTGTCATTCCGAGTGTATAAAATATTAATGTGTTGCGATGAAGGATCATGCAACCAAAAACTCCAGAGTTATCACTAATAAGAAAAATCCTTAAGGTTTACCCTTCAGAACTAAAGAATAGAAAGCTCTCTTGTACTTTTTCTATTAGGAAAAAAAAGATAAATATTAAAGGATAACAATTAAGGTCAGGACTACTATCATTCATTGTACCCTATTTGTTGTTAGCATGTCATTTCTGATTTCATTTCTGGCTAGTAACTTAGTATGGATATTTGTCTTATTGGTGGGGATTTTGTTTAATTATAAAAGTTGGGAAGAGGAATCCACCTATTAAATTCAAATTTAGTTTGTTTTGTAAAACGTAAGGTTACTCTTTTTCCAGCATTAATAGAACACTTTTAAATACAGAAATTAAAACCACCATACCACACCTTTGTATGTAACCATATTTTAAGTTCTTTGAAAGGAAGAGTTAATTTTACCTCTTTCATATCAACTTATTGCTAACACCTAGTACACTTTGGGCCCCATTACAGCTGGAATCGTTACCTTTAATGGATACACAATATTTCTAGATTAAAAATATTTCATAGTATTTTAATACTGATATTTAAATACATGACATTTGATTGTGATTTTTAATCATGTAAGTTTATTTGTGTACCATTAAGTCAGTTTGCAATTAGGATCTTACTCACCAGTTGAAATATGGTGGGGTGACCCTGTTTGTTGTGGCACTAGCTGTTCTTTTATGTTCCATCTCAGACCCAAGATTCTTTTTATCAGGATGTGGAGAACAAGGTAGGAATACAGTGACTGGCTTCTGAAAAGGATGAGTTGATGGGTGCTGAACATGAATCAGAGGACTTGTGGATAGTACTGAGTAGGAAGTATCTTGCTGTGTTTTTAAATATCCCACCAGAGATGGGTCAATTGGTTGGATCTAAACAAAGAAAAATATATATATTTGCTTATATTTTAATAGCAAAAGATGCAAAGTATCAGCACATTTCTAATCCAATTTTCTGAAAATTTTACAGAGTGTAGATTTCTCTATACATTTTAGCTGGAATCAACACTGCATTTTATAAAATACATATAATTTATAAAAGACACAGCATTTGAGTCTCTTTTTACAAAGTCTTTCTGAAACCTGTGTTCCTTGTCTTATGTTAAAAATAACTGAGAAACACTCTTAATTATAGGCATCAAAATGACCTAAAAAACAAAATAGACACTTTATATAATTTCTAATTAAAACTAATGTTAGGTAAAAAGATCTTTAGAAATTGTAAAACAAGACTATATTTACTTAAGTGTTTTCTTTCACATAAGAATGGTTAATAATAAATCTTCTAAAATGTACCTTGATACACCATAAGACTTCACAAATGGTATTTGTATAAATGAAGTCTGTCTGGAAAGTACCCAGCCATGTACTATGTTCTCGCTATATTAACAATGGCTAGATATTTTCTAGGTAGACTTCATATTACATCCTTTTTCCCAAAAAAGGGCTAATGTTTCATAATGAACTATAACCAAATATTCATAGTAATAAATATTTTAATTGATTATCCTTTTTTAGCCATTCTTTCATATGAAAATCTTGAGTTATATGGATGTCCCAAAGTCTTTCATCAATTCATTCATAGATACTCAATTTGTCAATAAATATTATAAACAAAACAACATGAAAGACTAACTGGGAAAAATTTTCAAATAAAGTGGAGATTTATTTTGGAATGAAATTTAATATGCTCAAAATCAACACAATCTCACTGATATCACTATAAGTTAGGCTACTACAAATATAATAGAAGAATCCATTTATTGTTATATTAAATAGCAGTATCCTCTTTATTCTTTAGGACCATGCTTGATGACCCACAAAGTCTATGAGAAGGAACTCACTAATTTTTAATATTTACCTTTAATTGTACAGGCACTGGTGAGCTGAAGACTCCTGGAGGGTAATTCAAGGATATTCTGGAATCCATGTTCGACTTAAGAGTGAGGCCTTTCTTAGTTACTGTGAAGGACTCTTTCTTTAAACAAGACACAACAGAAAAGATACCCAACTTGTAAACTTTCACAGCAGCACAGCTCACCTGTATGGATTAAAGAACATCAAAACAAGCTACAGCACTGTTTGAAAAGTACATGGTGTATATACTTTGCAGACTGTGAAAAAATCTATATACCATCCATGTAATCGGCCATAATTTGGAATGATCTATTAACCTAAAATGAATGGTCCTTTCATGAGATAAAGTATAAGTAGATAATTAAGAGCTTCTCAAATTTGGACTTCAAGGTAGAAAAAAGAGAAAAAAAATATTTTGAAATTTAAATTTAATCCCTTCCAAAAATGTATATGTACAAGGGCTGTCTGGAAAGTATCCAGCCATTGTTAATATAACAAGAACATATTACATGGCTGGATACTTTCTGGACAGCCTTCATATACTAGGCAATGATATTCAGTGTTTTCACAAACCTTAATTGCTTCTGGAATCCTAGCCTCTTTTAGTTAGAATAGATTTTGAGTATTGACCTTTATCCAGAACAATTCAACACTATTTTAGGGAATTCTAAAGACTAGAATCTCATTGTTCAGATAGTTTACTCAAATGCTATAGCACCTATACTGTCAGCAAATTCTTCTGATAATCTCTTAGGCTCCCAAAATAAAGTCATTTTATCTATTTCTTTCTTCTATGCAATGGGTGTAAATGACTGCAAAGAGACACATTTGTGTTTCTTTTTCATACAGTGACATTCAAATTTGTAATGCATATATGCAGGCACACATTCAAGCTTTTTTATTGCACAAAAGGGAACTGAGTACATAAATGAAAACAAAATGATCTACTCATATAATCACCAAAGCTTAAATTGAGGAGGCAGACTTAGAAGTAATCTGGTCTATTCATGATTCCCCAAACAACAGCCCTGAGCTCCACCCCAGTATGAGTGGATAATCATGCATAGACACACACACTAATATTCAGGGACAATCACAAGGGGAAATTATCCTTTGAAAGCTGACTAAGGAAGAGATTTCACAATACCACTGCATGAATCCCTGGTTGGGAAAATTCAGGTCATAGTGAATTTTCTTAATTGGCCAGAGGGAAAATGGTGAAAAATCTTCCAGAAACTAATGGTGGTTGCTGTGCATTTAGACCACATTTGGCAGATACTAAGAAACAAAAAAAGTTTTTAGGAATTAGAATTTCTAAATATCATATGATCCACATAACAATTTGGAAGGAATCCAGAGTTTAAATTTTCTTGAGTGAAAATTAGGGATGACTTCCAGTAGAATACTATAAAGAGAAAAGTTTATGCCTTTACTTTTTATAATAGACAATCATTCTTTTATCTTTTTTCTTTTGCTTTGATTAGCCATTTGGTAAACATCTTTCAAACCAATTTTGTGAAAAGTATGTGTGCTATGAGCAGTTTTTGTTTCTATTGTGAAAATCACACAGACTGGCTAAGATTAAAAAGCCCCAGTCAAGGGCAATGCTGTGCAGACTATTACATGCTTCTGAGACTTCTCATCCCAACTAAATGACTGAGGCAAAAATCTCAATCAATGGAGGTTTATTAAGCCAAAGCTGAGGACATGCTTGGGAAAAACACACGCCACAGACAAAGCTGTGGGTATTTTTCAGAGGGGAATTTGGAAGTTTTAGCATTGAAGTCATAAAGAAAGAAAAATGAGCAGGGAGACAAAATGGTTATGTTCTTGTGATTCTCAGGAAAATCTAAATTTTACATGAGAATAAGGCCAATATTAGAAGAGAAAAGGGATGTGAAGGAGGCATAAATTATGCAGATGTCTCTGGGTCAAAGAATGCTTTATCATGTCTTGTCTCTGTTTTGTGCCTGTAAAGATAAACTTGTAATTCATTAATAGTGTGAAATCAGGACAGATTTTAGGTTTTAGGAGTTACACATAGTCTGCAGACATAAAGCTACAATTAGCAAGTCCTTGCTTCTGGGAGACCAGTAGGAATTCCCTCAGTGAATGATCTGTGGGGCCAGTTCCTCACAGGTACCTGAGGCCTTTACATCCTCTTTTGTGTAAGGAGTTTGGGGTTGGGGGGTTGTCCTAAAATTTTATTTTCTTTTTACCCACTAAATATAAAATGTATTAGTTGCATGAATTGGAATGAGTAATTAGAATAGGCTTAACTTTCATATTCAACTATATAACCTTATTTGAAACTCAGAAAAGAGATATTTCAACCAGATTTCAAACCTAACCAATCTTCCTTCACAGCCAACATCCTAACTAACCCATTCATGATCTTCCATGTGTAAGGCTGGTGGCAGGGGCCCCCTCCCCTCCCTAGATGGAAAAAGAAAACGCTTAGTGACCTGACCCGCCAAGGACAAACTGCCAGGACCCACTGAGAGGAACCACACCCAGATGTCCACCTGGATTCCACAAATACCTCCAGCCCCTCCTATTTCTAAACGACCATCCAAGGTCACAATAGAGAATCCCCAGCTCTTCCCCTCACAAGTCCCTAGCCCCGCCCAAAGGGTATAAAAGGCCTCAGCCCCTTCAAACTGCAGCGACTTCCGGGGGTCCCCCTCTCTTGGGGCCCCAGAACCTCGTCCACGAGTGTATAATAAAGCCATGTGGTTTGGCCTCCACTCTTTCTCTGTGTCTGTCTTTTCTTTTCACCACCACCGAAAAACCTTACACCATATACAGACTAAATTCCACTTATAGACATAATTATTATGATCTCAAGGCATATACACACACAGTTATTCTTTATTTTTACATATTTTCCCAATTCATAAATTATAAAAAATAAAGCTGCTATCATCTGACAATTCTAACAGTCTTAATTTAAACAGGATTCCACCACATTAGAAATGTTGGTCTAAAGCTAGTCTATAGAATTAAAGTAATTAAGCTATGATGTTGGTTTTGTTTCCTAGGTGAAAAAATAACATTTGCTAGGTCCTAGGCCCAAGTTCTCTATTCCTAAATTTGGCCAATCATTTCTGCCCTATGGATAGCAACAAAGTAGGAATGCACTGGCACAAATCTATCAACCTTTCCATTTGTTACCAGTGGACCAATTATATCTATACTACAATCTGTTAGTCTGAGTAATAGTCGGAAGAGGAGCCATGTATTTACCAACCTTATAACTTCCTTTCATTCCTTCCAATGAATTTGGGTTTAAGTAACTTGATTGAAGGTTTACGTCACACACTTTCACCATGATATCTCTGTAATTTCCCCTATAATGTGCAGTAAATGGAATTGCAATGCATATTGGAAATGGAATTTTCTTTTCCCTATCTGAACATTCAATAGTGATGACATTGCTGACCAACTCTTCATAATCACTCACTATTAAAGAACTCATGTTATTAATTATCTGGCATTTTAGTTGCTGTAGAACATATAATGGTGCTGTAATATAACAAGACACTTGAGGGTCAGTGGCATCACTCAGCACATCAAGGTACCTGCATGGGAAACAAAAGGAATGTAATTTTGCCAATTACTTGATTTATATGCTTTATAGCTAAATGCAGAGGGGCACAAACTCTAGCACTAGGGTTTGAATGTGAATCCTTGTTCTCCCACTTGTTGATCCTATGACCTTGGGCAAGGTACTCAACCTCTTTTTGCTTCAATTTCCTCTACTGTAAAATGGTGACAAAATAATACCTTTCTCCTAGGAAAGTTATGTGAATTAAATGAACTGTTATATATTAATTAGGGCTATGTCTGGAGCATAGAGGTGTTATATATGTGAACTATAATAACTATTGTGATTACTATTATTATTCACGTGATTTAATTCATTCCTCAGTTTTGTTCACTCCACAATAAGAATCTGGGATTGCTGAAGATTCTTGATAAACGAACTACTAAATACCTGAATAATTTCCTCAACTGAGAGGAGAGAGAGTAATCATCTATGATGTACTGGAATTGCCTAAACAAATGATCAAATGATAATGATTACTACATTTTTTTAGAAAAACTGAGAAAGGTACAAAAGAACTGTGAATTTATGATTAATCATAGTAATTTGGACCAGATTATTTATAATTCTCAAAAGAATCAATCAAAAATCTTATTTGCCAAGGATTTTTATAGTCTTATAAATCCAAATTCAAATTTGAGATTAGTCATGTACAATTTGTTTGGCCTTACACATTAATAATTATTATCAAAGTAGCTACTATTTTAGTGCTTTATATGGACTAGGTGTTAGGCTACACATTATTTTATTCAATCTTCACAATTATTGTATCAGGCAGGTACTACTGTCATCACCATTTTACAGACAATAAAACTGAGGTCTAGAAAATTTAACTTGATTTTAAAGATCCCATAGATAGTAAGTTTTAGAAGCAATAATTGGCTCCATTCATCTTTAATGTGAAAGCCGAAACTCTTAAGTATAATATTATGCTACCTCAAATCATTTGAAAGTACTGGCTACTTTATCCATTACAAATTAAAATGAATATCTACCCCATAACAGTGTGAAGATCGAATGAGATAAAACATTTAAACTTATGGGTTGGCATAAGATAGGTGTTCAGTAAATGTCGAATTAAAATTACCATCTTGAGTTTCTCTTCACCTTGCTACTTTTCATTTATACCAGTGAAATGACTGAAATATAGGCAATGTTGAAGAGAAATAAGAGGGTCTATATATTATATATCATTAATGTCTGGTTCTAGAATTATTATATTTTAGATTAATGCTAAGTAGAGTTTTAAAGTGCACTTTAACATAGAAATCTAAAAAACTATGTTGAAATTACACAGAGGGTCATTTATTTATATTTGCAATTCTGAACTCATAAAGTTGGAAGGAATAGAAGATTACCCAGCACATTGGTCTTCTTGGATATTCTCTGGGGATTGCAATGGTGGTAATTCAGAAAATATGAAAAATTGTTTAATAGAGGATGTGGTGACCCGGCAGTGTATAACTTAGAATGACTCCCCTCTGTGCCTTGGAAAGCATCTCAATACACTCTTCTTCCAGCAGGTATGTTTCCCAAGTGGCAGACGAAGTAGATGAGAAGACTGGTAAATGGTTCCATCCCCTCCAGCCCTCATCAGTTAGATTCTAGTCCAACCACTAAAAAAATATAGTCATTCACAACATCATGGCTTTTTGGTCAATGATAGACCACATATACAATGGTGGTCCTATAAGATTATAATACCATATTTTTATTGTACCTTTTCTGTGTTTAGATATGTTTAGAGACAGAACTACCATTGTGTTACAATTGCGTGCAGTATTCAAGGAAGTAGAAGCAATAGACTATACCATATAGCCTAGGTACATAGTCAGCTACACCATCTAGGTTTGTGTAAGTATATGCTATGATGTTCACACAATGACAAATCGCCTAGCTGTGCATTTCTCAGAATGTATCTCTGTAGTTAAGTGACACATGATTGTTTCCCCTTCATATATATACTAGGACAACAACACTAGAAGAGATAGGCTTCTTTCAGAAAGCTGTCCAGGGGGATTCAACAGATTCTGCATGACTTTTGTTTATCACACACATCTTTTATGTGGCATAATCGCTTCCTAGGCTGAGAGATTGTAACGAGTAGTCTTCTTAAATATGCAAGCCAAGCACAATTGGTTTGGATGCCACAAAGAGGAAATAACTAACCAGAAAACACCTAAAGGAGGTGTTAGAGGGTGTGGTTCAGGCCATGACTCATTAACTGATGCTTTGAGTCATTTCTGAATGTGAGAATATGAAATGTCAATGTCTCTCTCAAGTGAAACAGGTAACCACATATTGACTAGTAGGTGTTTTGCAGGAGCAGTAATTCTTACAAATTACAGAGGCCTTTCAAGCACTGAATATACCCAATCATAGAATTCATTAGATTCTCTGACCAGTAGGAACCTAACAGCTAAACTAGCCCAACCTCTTCATTTTATAGAGGAGGTAACTATGGTTACGGTGAGCAAAATGACTTGGCTAAGATCATTGTTCTGGAAATGGTATTGTACATTTGAAAGAGCATCAACATACCATGGCAGAGAAGGAGGTAATTGAAGGGTGGTAGTGAGTGGGAGGTGGAGAAAGTGAGGGTTGTTGAAGGTAAAATAAACTAACATACTAACATTTACCTGAGTGTGAACATCTGCAGAGTGGCACAGTGCCAGACCCTTTACATGATTTTCTCATTTGACCTTACCAAATAATCCCAGGGAGTACATATTATTTCTACAAATAAGAAAATGACGCTAAGAAAGAAAACAAGTTGCCCAGTGTCACAAAATTAGTATGTAATAAAACAGAAAATAAAACTTGAGTCTGTCTGACTCCCAAAATCAATGATTTTTTTTTCACTGTTACCCATTGCCTTCTAAGGATATTATACTTTCCTGGGAAAATAGGGTCTGTGAATATTTTATTTTATTTGGACAAATAGGGAATTATTACCTCCTTATATAGGGGAAATAATTTACAAAACTTATCAGTCTCTCACTTTTTGAAAGTCATGGGCACTTAGAGAATCTGATGATAGCTCTGGACCATCTCCAAGGAAATAAAATGGATATAAGCATACACATTCAATTTAAGCACCTCCCGAATCTTATCCATGAACCCCCTAGGGTTTTACAGACATAGGTTCAAAACACATGATGATTTTCTTGGGAATATAAATGAAATAAATCTGATGCTAAAAAATTCTCTCCTAATTTTTGTAACACTCTACAGCCTCCTAGTTTATCTTATTATAATTGAAAATGTAGTGGTTTAGAAAAGTATCTATGCTTTAGACAATTGTTTACTTTCTTAAGTACTCAATTCCTTCCTCCTTTAAAAAATATTTAATATGTTTATTTCCTCAAGATACAAGAAACAAGCAATATTAGTAACAGCAGCCATATAAATTTTATAGGAGTAATTTAAATTGAATTAGTGATTTATAATATCTTATAGAGGTATGAAATGGAAATATAAAATTGTATTGTATTCATGTACAAATATTATGTATAACAATAGTCTGAATGTTTCTGTCCCCTCAAAATTTATATACTGAAATCCTATCTCCCAAGGTGATGGTGTCAGGAGAAGAGGCATTTGGGGAGGGGATTAGGTCATGAGTGTAGAGCCTTCATGAATGGGTTTAATACCTTTATAAAGTAGGCCCAAGGGAGATCATTCACCCCTTCCACCACGTAAGAACATGGCAAGAAAGCTCTCACGAGACAAATCTGCCAATGTCTTAATCTCGGACTTCCCAGCCTCCATGACTGTGAAAAATAAATGTTTAAAAGCTGCCCAGTTTATGGTATTTTGCTATAGCAGCCTGAATGGACTAAGACATGTACTAAGTACAGAAACATACATATAAGTAGGCATATATAAAAACTTTTCATTTTACATTTACTTACTCCTTTTCCATTATGTTATCCTTTTGCTTCATAGTCTCTGAATCATTGGGAAGAAGACTATTTACATATTTATTAGAGATATCACATGTTACTGAGGATGTAGTAATCTCTTCTCTTTGGCTTTCTGAGGTCTTTTCAATTTCTCTCTCTGTTGTCTGGATTATGTCATGAATCTCTTCCTTGTTGCCATTTATGCTCTCAACAGTCATGTGTTTGATTTGTTTATCACCTTCATTTTCTGCATTATCTGGGAACATTTTGTTCTGTGACTCTTCTTGCTCCATTACATTTCCATTCAATGATGTATTGTTTTCTTTTTCCACTAATTCTGAATTCATATGTGTTTTATTTTTTCTTAACTGGACCTGGTTTGTGTAATGACTTTCCTCACCATTTTGGGGAGAAACAGTAGCTGTTTCTATGACATTTAGTTCCCTTCTTGCAGCAATGTCTGTTGCTTTGGTGTCTTGAATGGTGGACATTGTCTGCTGTAGAACACATTCATCACGCGTGCCGCATAAATTACACATCTCCTTTTCTTCTCTCTCCAGAAGTCTAGCAGTGCTCCCCAAATGTTCATTTATTTTCATGAGGCAGTCTATGAAAGTAATGATTTCTACACGCACATACACACACACAAAGAATAAATACAAAACTAAACCAAATTATGTTTTTGCGGTGACTTCTAATGAGATATGGCAAGATAATCTTAAAAACTTACAAAGGCCCTTGCTGGGCATTCAAGCCAAACTCCTGAAGGAGAAATCATTTGTATAACTGTCACTCTTTTAACCCTTCTAGGAATTGGAAACAAACTGCTTTTAACATAGTAGCAAAGAGTAAATCTAATACCTCTTGTTCATGAAAACACTTTGAACATTTAAAAACAGATATCATGCCTCATCCACTTCAATAACAACTGAAGTTAATGTCTCCCTAAATCATTTCTCATTTGGTATGATTTTGAGAATTGTTCCCTTGCTTCTAGATGAGCTACAGTTTATCAATTATCCGTTTAAAATGCTGGGCCTAAAATTAGCTGAACACCCCAGATGAGGCTCAGGTAGTAGAAACACCATAGCTGTAGTATTCCTGCTGATGAAAACGCTATATTTTTCGGGGGAGGGGTGTAGTTTGCTGCTATGATAATTGGATTAGGTTTACATTATTCCTCCTGCTAAGCTTGTGATCATTGGAAATTTTGAAATTAGTCTTTTAAAGGATAGCTCTGATCATGCCAATTCTCTGATTGGAGCCTGCAGTGGCTACTCAACGATGACTAAGTCAAATCCATCCCCTTCACTCTGGTGTAAATCCTCATCAGGATCTGATCTGATACAATCTCTTATTTCATCTTCACTTCTTACCATTCTCTTATTTGTTCTTCCCTCCTCCCTCACAGCTGGGGTCACCTGATGACTTCTTGCAGGTTCAGCACCTCTCCAATCTTTACAATTCAAGTCTGAACTGAGGAATACGTAACCTAAGGCCCCGTAGCCCAGAGTTTTTAGAATCATCACCCAATCATCTTTTCACTAGTTCAGGTTTGTCTTTGGGCTCCAGTTCTGGCAACTTTTTTTTTCCTTCTACCTGAGACTCTGTCTTATTTTTGACTGTCTTATTTTTGACATATCAAGACAAATACCTATTCAGGAAAACAAGGAGCTGAGTCCTTGTTTTCCTGAATAGGTATTTGTCTTGATATGTTGCCTCGGACCGTGTTCAATTCTCTCCAGAGACTGGAGGCCTGGTCACAAGCTCCAGCTGGTAGCTTCTGGGTCGTGCTGCCTTTGGACAGATTTTCCTGATGCTTACTATTTGCTTTCTAGACTGAATTTCTTAATATTATCTACACTGGATTCCTTGCACTTGCCTTGACATTTCATTACTATATTATTTAGAGTTGGATTTCATGACGGCATCTATACTCTTATCTGGAGTAACTGTTGCCTAAGATCATATCCATCAGATACCAGGTTCTTCCTGCCTTACTGTACTTTGCAGCATCCATAACTGGGCTTGTTCCCATGAACCTCCCTCTCACACACTGTGTGGGGAGATCCAATTCCCTATCCCACCCACTCCAGTCTTCTCAGTGATTTTGAATTAACAAGTCCAAGTTAAAATGACTCTAGAGATACAAGGTTATGTTCTGATGTAGAAAAACTGTATGCTCTGCATCAAACTCAGCCTATAATTTCTTATTTCTAAGTCTTGGATCCTGTTCATAATACCTCAAGACCCCCAATTTTCTGCTGCATAAATCCAATTCATTCTTTAAGATTTATTTAAAATGCCACATTTGTTCTAGCAAAATGTCCTATTTCCAAACCTAAAAATAGGACTTTGTCTGCTTCTGAAGACCAAAAGTACTTCATTAGTACATCTCTAATGGGACTGATCTGAATGTTCCTTGCATTATTGTGCATTTGTCTCATCTCCCATATTATATTGTTAGTCCCTTGTAGACAGAAACACTACCATAGCCTTGTTTGTGTCCTCATAGAATCAATATTTCTTAGAGAAAGAATAAACCAAAACAATACTTGCCTTGTGTCCAGATGCCTTGATTCTCCTTGTCAAGCAGTGCATGCAGCTGCTGGCAAGAGGCGCGCAGGGTGCCCGAGGTGTGCTCCAGCAGCTGGTGAAGGGCCCTGGTGAGCTCCTGGGCCAGGAAGCCCACCGTGACCATCCACGTGCCCCCGCCAGGTCCCTCACAAAGGTCATCCCCCAGGAGTGCCTGCTTGAGCATCTGGTTTTGTCTCCAAATCAGCTTCAATATTTGGCCCAGTTTACCTGAGCCCACATCCCCTGTATCCATGTTGTGCTCCAAAAGTGATATCCTTCTTTCCTGCCAGCAAAGCCTAGAGATTTAGCAAATTAAAACTTGGCAATGGTTATTTCTCCTAAAATCTAGGAGATGATCCAAACTGGCTAGCCAAGAACTTTCCCACAACATAACAGTTTACTCAGCTTGTTGTTGACTAGCGACAAGTCACTAGGTGACCAAAGTGGGGGCGTTCCCGCACCTGAGTGCTGCTGTGTACAGAAGAGATTAATCACAGGGACGAGCTCGCTCACACAAGCCAACTCTCCACTTAAGTTTTACACATCCAATATACGAGGGCAGCCCCAAATACTTCTTGAGTTTTAAGGCAACAAAATATGGATTCCAGGTAGCATGAGAAATTTATTAATCAAAGGTAAACTGTTTGAACAATATTGCTAATGAGAATCCTGTATACCTAAAAAAATACCTGTGAATGAAATAATGTGACATCTGATTTGCTTCTAAATAATCTGGGAGTGTAGGGATGGGGTTTAGATGAAATAAGATTGGCTATAAAATGCAATAATTGTTGAAGTTGGATATGGTTACATATGGGGTTTTTATAATTCACTCTGATTAGTATATATTTATAATTGTTTTTATAAAAAGAATTAAAAGAAAAAAGGAGCTGAGCCTATTACCATTGGTTAGTATAAGTATAATTACTAACTTCTTATATGGTAAATCTGCAGAGAGACCAAGATAGGGATGTGGCCTCTTTACTTTCTGATAATTTCCCACTAATTAACTAAAATGCCCTTTCGCTAAAAGTAAGCTAACCTGAAGAGCGGCTTTCTGTAAACTTGCAGGAGCCTTTACCACATGCAATTAAAATCCACAGGTGGCTCTCACGGCCCTATCAGCACATCGCATGTGCTGTGTGGGGTGCACCAGACAGCCTGCCCCCTCTCCAGTCTCCCTCCCTTGAGAAGGGAGAACACACACCAAGGGAACCTGACAGTAGGTACATTCCAGAGAGGCTCCTGTTCCCCGAGGTACTGGACCAAAATGAAAGCTTCCCTCCCACAGGCTTATCTCATCTTAAGCACGGAGGTTCTTAGAGCCACTCCACTTAGGACACCTGGAAGACAAGATGGGAGAACCAAGCCCAGGGAGTTAAAGAATAAAGAATGAATGCCACCAGCCTTAAAACTGCCCGAGCTGCTGCTGGTCCCAGGAATCTGAAGAAAAACGGAAGCACCAGCATGAAGACTAGTGGCTGTGGAGTTGGGTGGGCATCCTTCTCTCCTAAAAGTCTTATTTTTCAGTAAACTTCTCTTTACTGAAAAGGAGACCGTTATTGAAATATGAGGCCATATCACCTCATGGACCACATTGCTTTAATATTTTTCAGCCTCTTCTCAATAATAAAGCCTTTCTGATTCAATATTTTTCTCTAAGTCCTGAAATATATGTGTATTTCTCAATAATAATGTACATATAGGGCTTTAATTCAATGCCAATTTTGAAAAATTTCTGTATCATTTACTGTGGGCCATGCACTATCTAAGTGCTTGGGGTAGAGCCTTTTAGGATTTCAGAGAGAGATGGATACCTGAACAGATTAAAATATACTTAGACTATGTTGAGAGCTAGAGCAGAAGTATGAAGACAAAGTATCATGAAAGCTATGAGAGGTAAAAAATTAATTCTGACTAGAGGCTTGGCAGATGTTTAAATTAAGATCTAAAGGGTGAGCAGGATTAAGCAGCCTAGAGAATAGAGGGAAGAAACATTCCAGCATGGGGAATAACAGGATCAAAGGCATGGAGGCATACGATTATGCAGTGGGATCAAAAACGGAAAACTGTGGGTTTAGAGGAAGGTTCAGTTAATAAATTAGAAGTGGCAAGAGAAGAGTTCAGTAATTGTGGAGAGTCAGGAGGAAAAGTTGGAAATTTGGCTTTCAGACAAAAGAGAGAAATTAAATATTTTTAATCAAGTTGCATTATAATGATATCTGTGCTGCAGATGGTTTAGATGGTCAAGACATGCGAGTTAGAGCTTGCGGGTCTGTGCCAAAGCAGCAACAGTTGCTTTGGTATAGCAGAGAAGGGCATTCCTTGAGAAGCTTCGAGTAGAGTAGATAGCACTCACTAAATCATCAAATAGAGGCAGAAGAATAGAAAGCATGGAAAATCCATCCATTCATTTATTTGAGAAATATTATGGGCCACTGTGCTTGGTAGTGAAATATGAATAAAATTTTCGGTTTAGGTGACTGCATAGAGGGTAAAACTCTTAAGGAATTTAAGAGGAACATTAGGCTTGACGGGTAGATAAGTTGATTAATTTTGGATTTGTTGAATTGTTGAATGAATCCCTGGAAGTAAAAGAGATCAAAGGAGAATTTACACCATGAACATTTTAAGTATTGAATAAAACTGATGGTAAAATAATGTTGGATCACTGGACCAATCTATACTGATTTACTTCTAGATATGTGGGAAAATTCTTTCTTGGAGAATAGGAAAAAACCACAAAACATTCTCCTTAGCTTCATTGACATTTGCTATCCTCAAGTCTAAACTTGTTCTCTGTCTGGCTTCTTAAGAACATGTAATATTTGCAAAGTGAGACCTACCACAGGCCAAGCTGCATTTGCTTGTTAAAACAAGCATCTGCATGTTCTTGCATCTTGTTTTCAATTAATTGATGTCACTAACCACAGAGCGAACTGACATTCGGAGTCAAGACACCCACAGAAGTTAACTGCAAAAATTCATCTAGATGGTATTAACATTCGATTAGCATTTTCATTGTTGCTACTAGTTATTATGACTCCTTTTACTTTCTTACTGAGAATTCTGTGCTTCCACTGATGTTAGTAGAGAGTCTTGCATTCATACCAATATGTGGTCACAAAGACAACAATTTTTACTAATATCAAAAGTATCAAAATGGGTTAGAGATAAAAATTCTTGTCATATAAGCAGGGTAGTCACTGGTTTACTACCTAGAGAAATAAAGCTGCAATAGACTAGACAATTTATTGATGCTAAACAGGAGGTGAAGACAACAAAGTTTTGAAGTGCAATAAAGTGAGCTATTTTTTCATGGAATTTATGATGGGTAGTGGAGGGTAGGTCAGATGTAAGCAGAAGAGTTATGTATGCTTGGGGCACTATGAGTCAATGTTATTAGTTCTATTATCTGATTTTGTTATTTTCTTTGCGTTTCTGTAGGTGCCCTAAGTCAGAGATTTCGGTGCAGGCAGCCCAGAATAATGTTGCTCTTAAAAACTCTTATTGACTATTTGTTCATCTTTTATCAGTTTAAGACAACCTGATACAATTGGAATGATGAAGGAGAAGGAAATGATGATGTAAGGAAAAGGAAAAGAAGTTATTTTATTTTGCTTTGTTTTTCCCAGTAATTTATTGTACTGAAAAAATACAAATTAAATATCAGAATTTATCAATGTGCTTATCAATTTAAAAATGTTTTCAAAGAGCAGGTGGTAAAAAGCAAAGCTAACACTTCCAGTTAAGCCAGGTAAATTAGGTATGTATTCCATCTCTGCTTCCTCCTGAGATGCCCTCTGAAAAGGATAAAATGATATATAACCTCAAAGGACAAAGAGAAAGAGTGATAAGATTACAGACAAAAGATGTCAGCACACTCTTGGAAGACTGAAAGCAGATGCACAAATGCTAAATGACTTAATCAACAAAGAGAGCTGAAACAGCAGTACCTATGCGTGGAAAATAGGCCAGTTCTTGCCATAGCATCTCAGAAGGCCCAGGAATTAGAGACAGCTAGGGCCTGTGAAAGTGAAAGTGAACTTGGGGCTATAAATAGACTTTTTTTGTTGAAACTCTGCTTGGGGAGTGGGTAGATTCCTAGATCCCTCTCTTTTGCCCCAAATGTCCAGGCAGGCAACTATCTCTCTCCCATCCGTCAGAAGTCAGAGACTTGCTCTATGCGGAAATGGCAGCAGTGAGGCAGGAAGCCAGGCTGAGCACACAGTGGGAGGGGTGCCACACTGACGTGCACATTAAGGGAACAGTGAACTTCTGCAATTTTAAATCGTGAGATGCCGCTCTATTCTTCTGCTCAGTTCCAAGAATGTGGGCTGGGAAGTATACTTCCTAGGTAGAAGACTGGAATATTCCTCTGTGTAGTAGCTAAACACTCCAAGAGAAAAACCTACTGACATGAAACTTTCAGGGTCCTCCCCCGACAGCAGATCCCCACAAGCCTGCCCTGTCCCTGCCAGGTCACCCAACAAGGAACTCCTAGTCATATAAAGCTTCTAAACAATGTTCCTGATGCCTCACTTTTAAGCACAGAATAACAGCCAAAGGAGGTTGGGCATTTGAAAAGCCTCTAATGTAAAGAGAGAGACTAAAGCAAACAAACATGAATAAAGGACTTGGAAATAAACAGAGCAAACACAGGGAAGAGAAGAAAATATCAAATAAATCTATAATTAACATTCTTAGAGCCTGGGATAAGAGAAAATAATGTACCAACAAAACAAGAAAAGCTTTCATTTAAAAAAAAGAGCATTCAGACAATGAGAAAGAACTCATAGAAATTAAAATATTAATATGAGACCAGAAATTTTTAAAACTGTTATATAGGAAGGAAGAAGCAGTGGAGGAAATCCCCCAAAAGGTCAAACAAAACGAAAAATATATAGACAATAGGAGAACAATAAAAAGGAGGCTAAGAAAAACTTCAGTCCAGGTGGTTCAACTAATAGAGTTCTATAAAAAAGAAAACAGAAAGAAAGAACTATAAAGAAATAATATGAAAATGTTTCTTAGAATCAAAGAATATGATATTCCAGACAGAAAGGACCCAGAACAATACACGCAAGAACAAAAAATCATAAGTGATCATATTATCATGAAAATTCAAAACCCCAAGAACATCCTAATAGCCTCCAAAGAGGAAAAAAAGGTCACTTTTAAATGAGAAGACATTGAACTTCTCAACAGCAGCACTAAGACATAGAAAATAATAGAGTTGTGATTTCATTATTTTGAGGGAAACCTCTTTCTAATTCAGAATTCTGTTTTCACCAAAGTATCATTCAAGCGTGCAGGGAGAGAAAAGGAATTTTCAGGTAGGTATACAAATATCAAAGTATCTGCTTTCTTTGTACCTTTTCTTGGGAAACTACTCAGGGACATCCTCTACCACAAGCGACAGAGTAACACAAGAAAAAAGAAGACAACTCAATCAGGAAATAGAAAATCCAGCAAAGAAGACAGCTAACTTAAATGCCTAAAATGAAGTCCCATGGTGAAAGCAACCCTGCGGCCCTGGAGAGACCCTGTCCCCGACCGCACTGCCAGCTGCGCAGTTCAGAAGTCCGTCTGCAAGTGGAAAAAATGGAACTGAAGAATTATCTGATGTTTTAACCATTTTAAGAGAAGATTTGCAATTCCATTAGAGAATTGAGGGGGAGAATTATTGATAACTGAACAACACAAAAGACAATTGTTAAAGCCAGGATAAAACTAAATTCCAAAGGCAAAGATATATATTTATAGTACATGGTATAGCTCTGCCATAAATAATATTTACACAGCTATAGCAAAGTAAATATTTATTTACTTTAAAATAAAAATTGTGATATAAGTACATTACCAGAATGGGTACAGAAAGCATGTGCATGGAGAATGTCTATAGCAGACTGGATATAAGAGATGAAAAGGTTTATTGCTATAGTAGGAAGTCAAATACTTAAAAATAAATCAAACATTAAAAAACGTAGAGAAACGAATATATAGGAATCTGGAGGTATGTGCCAGAAGAAAGTGCTAAACAGCTGAATGTGGTTGCCTGGGGACCTGGGGGAGGACTTGCAGGAGCCAGCCTGGTGCTGTGGCCTCAGTGCTGCTGCAGGCGGCCCGGCACCCACAGCTCAGCGTGGGCCTCTCCCTTCGAACATAGAACTTTCACAGAACGTCATCACCATGACGGGTCAAGACAAAACGACGACCACTTTATAATCATGTCTAAACCCAAGAGCTTTGTCCAAACCACAACATACCATATATTCCCCTCTCCCAGCTAGTACGATGAGGCCTGCTTCTTACCAATTGCATCTGGAGCATGGCTAGTCCGCCCTCCTCGCAGATGACTTATTAAGATACTCAAACATACATCATACCCACTTTTAAATAGCATCCAATCAGAGTAGGGCACTTCCCCCAAATATCCCAAAGCCCAAATGCTATAATCAGTCCCATTTAACATCCTGTCCCTGAGCTACCCCACGGCTCTCCATGGTGTGAGTCTTCCCTCACTGAAATGAGTGATGGGTCCCACCTGTTCATTTACTGGTGTGTTTCTGGTGGCCTTACAATGGAGCACATTGACAGATGCTTGGGTATTGGGGTGGAAGGAGGCCAAGGTACAAGAATCCATTGCTTTTCTTCAAAGTGTTGGTCATACTCTATGTACTGTATGATTTTTTCAAAAAAACTATGTGTATATACATTACTTTGATATAAACAAAATTTACATATTAAAAATGAAATAAGCCAAATGTTGCATTCACTACAAATCCTTTGGCGATGATATTGAAGTTGATAGATCAGATCGAGTGAATTACTTTAGAACAGCTAACACAGACTTTATTGGCTTTATAAAGAGTAATTTATCATTTGAAAATGTGTGGAATTCAATGGCAAGTGCTCAAGAATGAAATCAAATTTAAAGCAACCAAATGGGTTGGGCATGAACTTCAAATAGAGGTGAGTAACTACCACCTAGTAATGGCCCCAAATCAGGACTTCATCTGGATTATAGAGCTCCAGATACAGCAGAAAGTCAACAAATCTTTGATGATTAAGACAATGGCTAAATGTAATAAGCAAACCACATGTTCCTTAAAAAACAATCATCATACCATCCTCCTACCTAAAAAAAAGATTAACAAAATTCCATAATATCATCAAATATTTAGTCAAGTTCAAATTTCCAATTGTCTATTAAAAGTCACATTTTTTAAACAAAAGTTTAAAAAATTGGGCTCCAAATAAGGTCCACAAAGTCAACTAACCCCCTGTTAATGATTATCAGACAAATTAAAATATCTAAAAACTCATTTTAGAAAAACATGTTATGTAGCAACAAAAATAGTAATAGAGCAGTTATATGTTTGAAACTCATCTTTTATTTTTCTCATTTTTATGTTTTGATGAGGAATAGAAGTAAAGGGATTGATTCAAAATAAGTCACCAGATTTGAAAAGTCATAGCAGACATATTTGTAGAGATATTTTCATTCCTTTATGTTTAAGTAAATTCCAGAATCTGTACCATTCTATTAAAGTAGTTATTGATTTTGAGATGTTTTGTCATACAGAGAAGTTTAGAATTAAAATTTCTTATTGACAAGTTCTGCGCTCACTACATAAAGAAAATGGTTTGTTTGGGCATCAGGAACTTTACTAGAACTACAAAGTAATTATGAGTGTTCAGTTATTTTGTTAGTGACAGCTCCTTTTTAGCATCATCGATGGCCTCTGAAATTAACATCAGTGCTTTGGATCATAGCTTTGCAACACTTCTCTGTTGAATCATTGTTGTGTTTATAAAGATTATGACTCTTTATACAGTCATGGGCCTATAACATGAAATCAATGAAATAAATTTTCTTGTGGAATGAACACTAGACAGTTTTCCTTTCTGCCAAAATGTTCTGCCAGATTTTCAAATGAGGGTTTGCCAGATGCGTTGCGACAGTGCACGCTGTGGAGCCCTAGTGTTTACAGTGCGCTCTGTGCCGGCTTCACTGCTTGACTTCCACCAGGCTGTGATTAGAAATTTGCAGGCCAATTCTGACAAAGAGAAAGGTGAAATACATGAATAAAGTAAAGAGTTTTTTGAAAAGGAGGATAAAAAAGGGCCTAATATGTTTGGGCACTAAGGTATTCCTCCAAATTGACTTCCAGATTCCCTCCCTTATCTCCAGAAAATCATAACAAAATCCACCAATGGAATACAACTGTGCTCTTCGAGATCTAACCTCCACAAAAGGTCCCTTCTACCTATACTCTATGCCATCTCTTAGAGATCTTATTCCTAGAAATATCATACGCTCATCCTTTTGAAAGTGGAATTGCCATCAGAAATCTTATCCCTCACATTGCAAAAATGAATTTGCAAGAATCAAATTCTTCGGCACGAACTACACTCTCAGCATCATGGCAACTCTATGTTGAAGTGGGGAAAGAATGCAGAATACCCAGTTTGTTGCTTTTTAGAAATATTTGAACTCTTCCAACTAAATCTGGATAAGAGACCACCTCAGGACCCTGCAATGTCCATCATTACGAGGAGGATGACATTGTACACACTAAAACTTCAAGTGCCTTTGTTTTTCAGAAATAAAATTCATTATAAATGGAAAGTGTGAAGTTCTCTAGAACTATAACTTTCTCTCCACTTAGACTGTTTTTATCTTGACACACTTGATTTTATGCTGTTAGCTTCTGTATTACATTATTTATATCCACTCTAGACATATCCGCCCATGCCCAATATTGAAAAAGAAAATGCTATCGATCTTTCTTTCTGCTTTACTTTCCCCTCCTTACTGTTCTTATCACCAGGTTCAGGGCCAGTCTAGAATCTCAGTGAGTGCAATGGGTGGGAAGAACAGCCATGGCTGGCCCTGGGCAAGCATTTTCATTATGAAATTATCACAATTATCACTGGCATCTCCTTTCTAGCCCTGTTTCCTTCCCACCTCTCCCTTCTAGTATACCTTCCATGTTATTCTTTACCTCCTGCTGCCTTGTATCACCTGCCAAAAGTCACCTGGATAAACCCATTTCCAGTAGAGTCATGGTAGGTTTATGAATTTCCTCACCAGCATTATTTGAATTTTTTAAGAATGAATCTGCAATCGTAAAATTGAAGCTCTACGGGACGCCTGCACAGGCACCTGGCAGCCTGTGTGTTAGGTGTGCACAGTCAGGTGGTAGCATCAGGGCAATTTTTTCCTGTTATTTCGAGCACTGTCAGAAATACATGATTATATACTGACTCATTTCTTATTCAGAATTAGCTACAAAATTACAAGGAAACTTCATTTGATTTAACAATTTTTGCTTTAACTCCTGTGATAAAAATGAGAGCAAGAATGATTTAATTTCTCTTCTTGTGAAGGACTCATTTTTTTTAAGGACACAGATGATCTAAGATTGTGCTACCATTTAAAGGTGCTATTGCAGGTATGGGTAGACCCAGATAGCAGCTTCAATGTAATCCCAGATTCCCACATTGAATTAAATCTGATTTGGGTTATTTGGGTCACATACTGAAGAAGTGGCCTCTCTGTGTCATTTCTCTGTAAATAGTGGGTGAGCTTCAGTTTTCTCTATAATATACATTTATTTTTGGAGCTCATTAAACAGGTTAGGCAAGTTAAATAGGTCTAGCAAGTAGATAAAAGTTAAAGCTGAGGTTGAAATATTCTCTGTGGTATTATCTAACAATACAAGATGAGGGTCGTTTTTAATTCTTGGCTGCTACCTACAAAAGTACTAAGAACCATTTGAAAATCAGGTCTCAAAGTAACTCTATACTTTAAATGGAGAAACTTTTCATTAATTTTTATATTGTTATTTCTTAAGAATATTAGTTTTGTTTTAAATGCAAAACCTCTGATAGTGAATACTGCAAGAGCCATTTTGTCCAGATGGGTATGGGAGTAAGGAAATTCTAGTTTAGATAGTGTAGTCCTATTTGTTCTTCCCACCTCTCCTCTCATAACCCCTTTTGCAACAAATACAGTTATAATCTGTTCTTGACCTTAAATTGGTTTATACTTTTTATTTCTTTTTTCTTTTTTTCTTTTTTTTTTTTTGAGACAGAGTCTCACTTTGTTGCCCAGGCTAGAGTGAGTGCCGTGGCGTCAGCCTAGCTCACAGCAACCTCAAACTCCTGGGCTCAAGCAATCCTGCTCCCTCAGCCTCCAGAGTAGCTGGGACTACAGGCATGCGCCACCATGCCTGCCTAATTTTTTCTATATATTAGTTGGCCAATTAATTTATTTCTATTTATAGTAGAGATGGGTCTCGCTCTTGCTCGGGCTGGTTTCAAACTCCTGACCTCGAGCAATGCGCCCGCCTTGGCCTCCCAGAGTGCCAGGGGTTTATACTTTTTAAAAGTCTAAAATAAACTAGGTGCTTAGGAATTAATGATTTAATTGCACTTCAGTAATGGTGCTGTATGAATTCATTTGATTATACAGGACAGCACAGTAAATCAGTGCCTCTGTGTGGAAGGTGGCTTCCCTGTGACTTGAAGAAATTAATTCCTCAGTGCCTCATTTATGTCCTAAGAAGGACTGTTGGTACGAGGAGACACATGCCAGAATGTTCAGTTCTAGAGGACTCTCTTATTTCAAATGATGAAGAAAAATAATGCATCCATCCATGGGAAGGAGTAATGCCTCTGTTTGGGTAATTTAAAAAAAAACAAAACACCACAATTTCATTGATTAAATCTTCAAAATTTTAACGATAGTTTAGATTAGTGAAGAGGAGCAATTTTTAAAGAATAGATAATTACTAATTCAATAATTGGAAGTATAAGGAATCCTTAGATTTTACCTTGTGAGATTAGCTGTATGATTTTAATACATGTATTTTTAACTTATTCAAAATATTCTCATTAAGAAATTTTAGACTTTTTAAAGAAGTATCAGATGCACAAATAGTTTATTGTACTTCACTTCCTCTCATTTCAGCAACAAGATCTAAACCTAATATCTGGAAAACAATCTCAACATTCTTAAGAACCCAGAAAGTGGAGCAATTCAAAGATAGCAGGGGATGTGCCAGGAATTTTATAAAAGCAGATAACAAGAAAATGTCTTCAGTATGCTTTCTGAGAGAAAGAGGTGATCCATGGGAGGACTATTTAAGAGTAAATAGGAGTGTTGTGAGGATTTTTTTTTTTACGGTAGTGGGAATAATTGTCCTTGTCCAAAGTGACAGCAATATGTTTGCATGACCTTGAATAGGGATATTTTGAGCCATTATGTAATCTAGCAGCTGTGGCAATGCCCTTTTGTATGATACACAAAGTAGCAAATGGAATCAGACAAGTGAATTCTTGAGAAAGTTTGCACATTGCTGTGTGGCTATGTGTGTGTAGCTTCAGCCTCCATGCAATATTAACCATTTCATTGTGATAGTGGTGCTCTCCAACCTACAGTTTAGCTGGCAGATTTTGGCTAATAATAACTATTACAATCCATTTGGGGACAACAACAATCAACATCACCTGTGAGCCATGAATAGAACAAATAGTAAGACAAGACCATTAACAATAATACATTCCAGATTTGTTGCTTTTCACCAAATCTCTGTTGGTTAAACATGAGGACAACTGGCCTGTACAACTACATACGACAAAGAACAGGAGCCCTGAAGTGGTACATTTGTCCACCAGTCAATGTTTATTGTGTCCTAAACATTGTCCTAATCTTACAGATGACTTAAAAGAACTAGTTCTTGTTCCTGTGGATTTTAAAAATTTACTTAGTGATTAAAATTGCATTTGATAAAGATCAAAGAAAACTAAAAATTTACATTAAAAAAGCAAAATAGCTAAGTGTTAAATAGGGTTTTAAAAGAATACATAAAATAGATTAGATAAGAAAGGCAAAGGAAGACTCAGCAAATAGCACAGACAGGCAAGTGGAGTGTATGATATCAAATATAAATATCTTGAGACATCGTCAAATCCAACTTCAAACTTGTGGAAAGAACAGCAGAACCACAGATGAACCAAGAGTGCAGCAGTCACCAGAACTCCAAGGTGAAACCATCCCCTGGGATGCAGCCCCAGCAGCAGGGCTGCTGTTTCCTTCACATCTAGTGGCACCAAGTACATCCTGTTTCCATGGGGACAAGAACTGTGAAGGAGGCACATACAGAACTTATAAAAAATAAATAAACAAGAAGGAAGGAAGGAAGGAAGGAGGGAGGGAGGGAAGAAGGGGAAGGGAGTCAGTCATTCTTGTTTTTTTATACCAACTTATTATTAATGATGACAATCTTCTGCTCATTCTTTGAATTTCTCAGAGTAGTGGAGTTAATTTGGGTAACCCAGAGAAGACTGCGGTGTGAGTTCGAATGGCAATATAAACATTATTTTTTTCTGACTTAAAATGTGTAAAGCATGAAAGAAAGTTCTACTCACACCTATTCCATCTGTAGGGTTTCCTGGGATTTCTACTCCTGTTCTATGTTGACTGCTAACGTGACTTTTTCCCTATGTTTACTCTCAAATGATTTTCTGGGACACAAAAATGGAAAACCAATGGAAATATATCTTGAATTTCAAAGTTTGGATCTCTTTTTTTTTTTTTTTTTTTTTTTCATCATATTATGGAAGTACAAATATTGTTAGGGTTACAAATATTGCCCCTGCCCCCTCCCTCCCCCCGATATGTCCAATCCCCTGGTGGTGTACATCACACATGTTATGGAAGCACACACCCCTTTCCTCCTCCCCACCCCTGCCTGCCCACCACCTGTTAAAATTTTTTTTTTTTTTTAACATTTTGGTTACATTTTATATCTTTGCCTCTCCCTAAGAAGGGTTAGAGGTATGCCCTCCCCCTCCAAAATGCTCATC
>VSMD01074782.1:0-19355 GCA_008750895.1 Mirza zaza
GAACAGTAAAAAAAGCAACCAATAAAAAATGAACAAAAGACATAAAAAGACATTTCACTGAAGAAGATATACAGATGGGAACTAAGCACATAGAAAGAGATTCAACATCATTGGCTATTAGGAAGATGAAAATTGAGACCACAGAGAGATATCACTATAAGCCCATCAGTGTGGCTATAAAAATTATCGAGAACACCAAGTGATGATGAGGAGCAGAGAAACTGAATTGCTCATACATTGCTGGTGGGAATGTAAATGGTATAGCCACTCTGGAAACAGTTGTCAGTTTTTGTTTTTTTAAAAGAAATATGTGACTACCATACAGCTCAGCAATTGCGTGCTTGGATATGTATCCCAGAGAAACAAAAACTGTTCACATAAAAACCAGTACATGATTGTTTATAGCAGCTAGAATCAGCCCAGATGTTCTTCAATAGGTTAGTGGCCAAACAAACTGTGGTGCATTCCTATCATGGAACACTACTCAATAATGAAAAGGAATGAACTATTGATATGCACAATGTCTTGGATGGATGTCATGGAAATTATGCTGAAAAAAGACAATCCCCAAAGATTACATATCATATGAATTCATTTATTTTATTTTATTTTTTGAAACGCAGTCTCGCTCTGTTTGCAGGTGAGCACTGTGGCATCAGCCTAGCTCACAGCAACCTCAAACTCCTGGGCTCAAGCAATCCTCCTGTCTCCGCCTCCCAGGTAGCTGGAACTACAGGCATGCTCCACCATGCCTGGATAATTTTTTTTCTTCAATGTTTAGTAGAGATGAGTTCTCCCTCTTGCTCAGGCTGGTCTTGAACACCAGAGCTCAAGCGATCCTCCTGCCTCAGCCTCCCAGACTATTGAAATTATAGGTATGAGCCACTGTGACCGGCCTTGATTTCATTTATATGATGTTTTTGAAATGACAACATTTTAGAGATGAAGAACAGATGAATGGTGGCCTAGGCTTGGGGACAGGGGAAAAGGGAAGCTGCTGTCGTTATAAAGGGCAACATGGGGCATCCTTATGGTTTCTGACTGTTCAGTGAGTTGACTGAACCTACATGGATGATAAAATTGATAGAACTTTATACACACCTGTGTGCACATGCACAGACACACAAGTATAGGTAAAACTTGGAAATCTGAATGTAAGTGAATTGGATCAAAATTAATATCCGGTTATGATATTAGACTGTTGTTTTGCAAAATGGTATCATTTTAGGGAATCTGGAAAAAGTGCATAAGTAATCTCGGTATTATTTCTTACAACAGCTTGTGACTCTACAAATATATTAATGAAACTTTCAATTAAAAATAAATTAATACTTCTGAAAGTTATTTCTACTCTACAACAGTTAACAATAACTTAACTATATGCAGAAATGACTGTAAACTATGTACATGTATTATTGCTAAACCCAAGCCAATGTCTTCCTAAATCAATTTTTCCTTAGCCAGAACCCCAAATTCCCCTGGCTACTCTAGTACTACCCACCCATCATGAAGGGAAGTGTGACAGAGGAAACATTAGAGTGGAAATAATCAGTGGTCTTACCCAATTGGAGTTAAATTAGCTTACTTTTGCACATTTTACAAAAACCTACCACCATGTGAGTACATGGCTGGGGGAACCCCCAACCCAGATCCCATGTGGGTGAGGGGCTCTGAGGCTTGAGTACTATTAGCTTCCCTGACTAGCATGGGAAAGCCCAGCAGGGGTTTCCATGACTGAGATCACCAGCCTCTCCTACGAGTGCCTGGGGTGGGCTGGCTCTTAGGTAGTTAGAAATAGGGCTGCTAATCTTTAAATTTTTTAAATTGAGTTTTCATTTGTTTATTTTAAACTCAAGAAAATTAAAGAATGTGAAAAAGGCATGCAAAGTGGTATGAGAGGTTTGCAGGTGAGCACTGTGGCACAAGCCCAGCTCACAGCAACCTCAAACTGTAGGACCCTTTGCTTTCATTTGGACTTTGGGATAAGGTGGGTTCATTAGAGATCCCTTTTTAGGGAGTTTATTTTCAGAAGTACATGCAGTACTGACGAGAATGCAATTTTACCCATAAGGTGCGTCTGCTTTCTGAACTCCAAGCCCGATGTCATCGAACCTCTTGACAAAGCAATGGGCAGAGTTTCTTCGGTGATGCTCTTCTTCCTCCCCCTGGGATGAAGTGCGATTCATCTGGGTGCTGGGGTGGGACAAGGGGATCACATAGCACATCATGCTCAGGCCCTTGGGTTCTTCCCTTCAGAGCCACCTGCCCAATGGCTCCTCTTGTCCTTCTCTTTGTAGAAGGTTCGCCAACAAGGAGGATAAGGAGGAGAAGGGAGTTTCATTTGGCTTCGGGTTTAAGCCAAGACCTCAAATTCTGCTTTACTGGTGACAAAGCTGGTGCTTGGATCATGCTCTTACCCCTTTGTCTACCTGTCAGTTGGTTCAGAACCTGTAGGTTTGAGAAATGTGATGAAATGGATCCTTAAGCACTCCACACATGAAACTCACCTTTACCCACATTTGTTATGTGCCAGGCACATAGTGTTGTGATACACGGTGAGCAAATCAGTCATGGTTCCTCCCCTTAAGAGCCTTAAAGGCACATTTTGGCTCATCACAGGTCATAAACATCCTCTTCTGACTCTGGACACACAGAGCTTATACACACAGAGCTTATAGTCTAGGGAGAGGAACATTTTTTTCAGTTCAGTACTGTACATTCCTCCAAGAGTTTTTGAAGCAGCTGGACTCAAGCCCAGCAGTCCTGGGGGAATTGTTTGGCCCCTCTGTCTCAGTCTTCCTCCCAAATACGTGGCAGTCAAAGAGAATATTCCTTTTATGATCTCAAGTCAGCTTAGAGTAAAACCAGGCTGTGATAGAGGAGGCTTCGGACATAGCAAATAAATCAGCAGTACAGCAGAGAGGTGGGTTCCACCTCCCCGAGCCCTGGTGAGCCCCTGGCTGTGCCTCCAAACTGAGGCAGGAGAGAGCAGACCAGCCAAGCCCTGGCATGCCCCTCAGGTGACAACAAGGGGCCAGCCTTCCCCTGCCTTCTCCCCACCCCCACCCTTCATCCAGCTTGTGCAGGGTTGTTACATCGTCTCTTCGTTTTTTTACCTCCCTCTAGTATTATTTGCTTTGGGAAAGGATATTATTATTTACAAATAATAGCTGGAAGCTTCATTTTTAAAATGAATTTTACTTTCCTAAGAGGAAAACAAAGTCTAAAGTTAGTTTGTGAATCTTGCGATTACCAGATTACTAGTTGGTTGTTAATACCTTCTTAGTGAGCCCTGGCAGCTATAACAAATACCGTAAACTGGGTGGCTTAAACAATGGAGATTTACTTCTCACAATCTAGAGGAAGCCTGAGATCAGGGTGCCAGAGTGCTTGGGTTCTGGTGAGGGCCCTTCACCTAGCTCTTGGAGGGCCATCTTCTCATTGTGGATCTCAATGGTGGGGGAAGGGGGAGTGGGGGAGGGGAGGTGGTGAGAGAGGGGAGAAGGAAAGAGAGAGCTCTCACACATGCACATAGTCTCACATGATGAGGCCTCCATCCTCATGACCTAATTACCTCTCAAAAATCCCACCTTCTAATGCCATCCCCTTTGGGGCTAGAATTTTAAGGTATGGATTTGGGCAGGGGGTGGGGTACACAAACATGCAGTCCATGACAGATACATTTTATTATTAAGTGGTTTGCACGAGAATGGGTCCCTTAAGCCTGCAGTCAAGTATGCATTTCAGGGGAGACATTCTCTTTGGTGGAGGGAAGTGAATGCGGGGTGGTGGAGAAGAGCTCCTTTATTAATAGCAGCACCCCATGAGGAAGCTGGACTGATGTCCAGTGAAGCAGATTGGTCCAGTGAGCTTTCTTGCTCTGGGCCAGCTCCTGGCTCTGCCCTGAGGTGCCACAGTCATCACCTTTGGGCACAATCCCCCACGGCTGTGAAAGACTCATCCTCTCTGCATCAACTGACTGGTGTTCTCAGAACTAGCCCTCGCTTTCCAGAGTTTGTAAGTGCTCTAGCTCACAAAGAGGAGGGAAACAAAACTCACTGGACAGTTTCTACATGCCAGGCCTTGAGATAGATACTTGACACTGTTCTTGTTTAATCTTCAGGAAATATTATTCCAGTTTTCCAGAAGCACTGAGGCTCAGAGAGGTTAAGAGACACGTGCGATATCACGTGACTGATATACTGGCGAGCAGTCTTTCTGTTCAAGTGTCAGGGAATCCAAGTTAAGCTGCTTTAAGCAAAAGAGAGAACGATGGGTTTGAACAGGTGACCAGAACTGGCTGTTTCTCTCCACCCCTCAGCTCCTTTTCCTCCAAGCTGGTTTGATTGCCAGATTTCATGTGGTAACAATCTGGCTGTAGCAGCTCCAGCCCTCACACCATTCAGGGTGACCAATGTAAAGGACCTCAAAGAGTTAAACTCAGCCTGCCCTTCAGCTAAAATAGTAAAACTGTTCCCTGTAGCAATGGACAATAATTCTTAGTTAACCTTTGATTGTTTTATTCATTTCAATCTGTGTAATGTATTGTGGTAGTTAAAAATTTACCATGATTGCTGAATCTGTAAAATAATGTATTTTGGTTTGGGCCATGGGCTAATGATTTCTGCTTCTGGAAACCTGCTTGCTTACAGATTGTTATTGGGTGGTCCAAGAAGAGTCCCGGACCCTGCAGCTGCAGAATACATGATGTAATGGTGTTCCAACCCTAGTGACTAAAGCCATGTAGCCCCTAAGTTAGGCCGTTGTAAAACCTCCCTGCTTTTTCGGCTCGAGACTGCTCTCTGTACCTGCCTCTCACCAGTGCAGGGGGTAGTCGATGGCCAGCTAATAAAGACTCACAGTTTGGCTCGATTTGGTATTTAAGTGGTCTTTCTCGCTCTCCATACCATAACAACCAAACCATCTGGTTTGCCTAGGATTGAGGGGTTTCCCTGACTTGGGACTTTCAGACTTAAAGCCAGCAAGGTCTCAGCTAAACTGTGAAGAGTTGGATCTTGTCATCGGCTGAGCTTCGGGTCCAACAGGAAATGGCATGCTCCTTTGAGTAGCTCCTGCAGAATGTTCTGACTTGCTCAGACTGGACTGTCTTAGATCAGGGGCTGCCCCAGAACTAGCCCTGGCGGTGGGCAGGACGCAGGTGTGCTGACTGGCTGGGGTGCAAGGAGAGCTCTGCCTAAGGACCTCAGGCGCGTGTGGTGGGGGAGGGGAGGAGCACCAAACACCCAGGGGCTGTGGTCAGAAAAGGAAATGTAGGATCCTGTGGATTTGAGTAGGAATGACACCTCTGCTGGTAAGTGGCAGGATCAAGTTCAAATCCCAGTCTTCTCAGTGTGAACCACAGGGAGGTGGATTTCCAAGCTCACTGTGGTCTCTTGCCAGGTGGGGTCAAGGCAGAACTCCCGGCAGTGTTAGAGAGTTGTGGTTCTGACGCAAGAACTTTGGGAGTTCTTGGCTCCATGGTCTTGGAATAGAGAACAGATCATTTCCTGGCCCCCACAGCACAGCAGGATTTACGGAGCTGGGCGGACGGGTGTGTGTGGAGGTGTCTGGCCAGCTCTCACCCTGCGAACGTGTGGGCAGCAGAGCTGAGGGTAGCACTCGGGTGTCTCTGCAGCATCTGGCAAGACCCTATTCAATGCCAAGGGCGGAGCCGAGCCTCCTCCCTGTGGGCATGTGATTTCCACGCAGGCAGAAGGACATCTGCCTGGGAGAATGATATCCCCCCAAAATGTTAAAGACGCCTTCTGTGTGGTACCGGCTCACAGTGACCTGGCTGCTAATATAGCCTTTTATTAAAGCTTCAGCAGCACTCACTGGAGAGCTACTAGGCTAAAAGGAAAGATTATTTTTGGCTCTCATACTTCCTGTTTGAGCAGACAATGGTGTTCCAGGAAGATTTACAAAGACTGAGAAACTGCTAATATAATGAACGTTGAAGACAGGAGAGAAATTTCACACTGAAATTTTCACTTTGAGTGAGAGAAAAAGTGTGAAAATTATTTTAAGGGTGACGATAGAAACATGCTGTAATCAGGAAACAAATATGTTCTACTTAAAAAGGCCTAATGTTAGAGGTATATTGGATGGTTTCAGTGCCAAGTTTATCTTCCTGCATATGGAAAATTTTAGAAGTGTTACTAACAGGAATGATTCTACATCAAAATGATTATTCCAAAATTGCCTTGTATTTAAACCTTCAGAAACCTAGATTGAGTGCCCCATCATGAATTTCAGTTGGCACTTGTTGTTTTGTGCCTGCCTCACATCCTTTCTCTCTTCTTCTGCCAACAGTCCCTTGATTTCATCTTAAGGTATTTAACCTTAATTTTCCCTTTTCTCGATCTATGTAGTTTCGGATGGTTTGAACTGCAGGGTTGAGCTCATGATCTAAACTTGGCCATTGCCAAAAGGTGAAACTACAACACACGTAGTTTAAAGATCTTAAGTGGCTTTTATTTACCATTCTAGAATAAGGTGACACATTTTTGTATAAAATAGAATGAGAGCTCTGATGAGCTGAGCAGAAGAGGTGGGCTTTCTGGGTAGAAAAGGGCTGAAGAAAGCAGAAACAGAGAACAAAAAGTGGATTGGTCATTTAAAAGTTACTTTTCTTGTAGGGTCAAGACAAAAGGGGACTTCCTTATTATACTGATTCCTGGTTGATTGGAATCTCTCCTTTTTAGGACACTGGCCCATTTCAAAGTTCAGTTTAATTATGTAGCCTTAGCACTCCATTCCAGTTTGGTCTGGTCTACTGGGGCCTAGTGCAGGAAGCTAGTTGAAACGAATAGCCTTCCATGAACTTTGTTTAGCACCATTCAGGGTCACTGTGGCTGCTTTGGAGACAGTCATACAACCCAATCCAGGCTAACAGAAATCAATACTGAGACTGTTTCTTGACACTGGGAAAAAGGTACCTAGTTTTTGTTGGGATTGCTAAACTGATAGAATATAAGCCCGGAGGTGCTGGTGGCTATCTTTGCCTAGATAAGGCGACATGGCAGAAAGCAGACCCCCAGATGTTGAGAGATGGTACTTTGACAATTTTGTTTGCTTGGCTGTGCCTGAATGGATGGATTTTTCAGCTGTCTGAGCCAATACATTCTTTATTTTGCTTAACCCAGTTTGATTTGGTTTTGGGTCCCTTGCAAATAGAAGTCCTAACTAGTAGATGATGTGAGTATAATTAGCTGTATCATTATTATTTATTTGGAACTCAGTTGTCCAACAGCTCCACCTGTGTGGAACAAAGAAAACTGAGAACTAAGCCTCAGGGGACTCTGAAAAGCTGAAAGAAGTGTCACATGATGTGTGTTGAAGATTCTGAGATGGGCCCAAAAGCAAGTCTTCTACTTAGAGTTGTGTGCAAAGTAAATCTAATGCTCTCAGTAGTTTTGGTATTTGTTTTTCAAACCTGCATTAGATAAGGAACAAATCATAAGGCAGGAACAACTGGGCAGCCCAGCATGGAAGAGCCAGAGGAGCCCTAAGGATTTCAAAGCTGCAGCAGCCTAAGTCCCTGAGTGTAGGGCATGAAGAATGCGAGTTGTGAAGAGCCTGCATGGCCCGAATGTTGTCAATTACACCTGTGTCGTCAGGAAAGGACCGCACCCTGGTCCACTGTTTACTGTTTTAAGATGTAGGGAAGTGCCCAAATGTTTTAATTAAAAACAACACATTTTGGTTGTACACGGGGTGAATTTTACTACCTGGAAGAGCTCTCCACCAAGCCCAATTGCCTGAGGGTAATGGATAGTCTAGAAATGCTTTTATATTGATTGAGAAGTAATGGCTTCTGAGGTCTTTTACAGTTTCCCACTGTTCCTTAATTTCTCCTGCTTCAGGGTAGCCACAAGCTGTTTTTTGCTGCTGGTAGTGAGGGAGAGAAGGACAGACTGACATGGCAACGACAAAAGCCAAGGAGGTTGATCTAACTGTATTTCGAAGCCTGGGGCTGGGGGAGGGGTGTAAGTAACACAGGTGCCAACTCTTCGAGCATTTGTTCTAGGTGAAATATTTTGTGTGATAAATATTCTCTGGGGTCCCTTTCAACTTGAGAAATCTATAATTGTATGTTTGCTTTAGGTGGTTATTTATTTCTTTAAACATGGCTCTTTAGTTTTAAGTCATCTCCCATGGAATAAATCTATTTCTTCAGGTTCACTTTTTTAGTATGTGTATCACAGCATGACCTCTTTTCAAGAGAGTCATCTCAGTGGTAGATAATGACTTATCTTTCCAGAATCTCTGGATTAGTGTGCATGGTGGCTGAGAAAGCTGTCTAGTATAATTTCTGCCTCTCCTTTCATGGTTTAGAGGTTTTCTGGGAAAACCCAGACAGTCCAGCCAGGGAACCATATAATTAATTGTCACCAATGGAATATGAGCAAATGTGATGTGTGTGGATTCTGAGTCATATTTTTAAGTGGTTATGCCTTCTTCATGATCGCTCCTCCAGCTGGACACAGAGGACTCTAGTGGCATCACAAGATGAAGGGCTCCTGGTTCTGGAGTTGTCACTTAAAAAAGAGCCACTTGCCAACCAGTAAGACCTTCATCAGACTGTCAGGTAGGTGGTTAACAGGTAGTTTCAGGTGGTCCATTGATACAGCTTCAGGTAACATTGACTTGCATAGATTATTTCCTTTTGAGTTCTTTTTTATTCTTTAATAGTGGTATTCTTTATGCTGCACTGGATTTTACTACCTTTCTAATACACTAATCTCTCATATTAACAAAAAAAGATAGCAGACCTCAGAGTCTTCTGGTAGCAACGTCATGTTGTTGCTAGAACTTAAAAATATTGATTTGTCTTTATTGTACTTATTTTAGCAGTCATCTTTTATTTATGGCAAATGAAATTTTTTTTGTAACTATAATAGGGCAATATATTTTCCTTTTAGATATATATATTTTTAAGAGGAATGTGAAGTGTGTAAAAATATTAAGTAATAGTAATGGTGGTAGTTAAGATGAATATATTACTATAAAAATTCATTGGTAAATCTATTAGTATAGAATACTGTCATATTCTTTCTTCTACAGACTATGGTATTGAAAATGACAGTGATATTTGCCCTAACTTTTCATCCAAAAACTGTTATAAACATAACCACTCTAAGAAAATCCATCTATATAAGGATGATTAATTCTACTCTGAAAAATCCCACTTAGATTCTCAGGATGAAAGCTGAAGGTGTTTTTTAATTTGGACTATCTTCAATTTCTGTTAAATAACTTTAATAAAAAACAACTTTACTGAGATATAATTGATATATCGTACGGTTGTCCATTAAAAGTGTACCATTCGGTGCTTCTTAGCATATGTATAGAGCTGTATGCCATCACTACAATTAATTTTAGAACATTTCATCACCCTAAACAGAAGCCCTATACCTATTAGCAGTTACTCCCCTCAAACCTGCTGCTCCAAGCCCTAGATAACTACTAACCGACTTTCTATGTCTATAGATTTACCTGTTATGGATATTTCACATATATTGACATACAATGTGTGGTCTTTTGTGACTAGCTTCTTTCACTTAGCATAATGTTTTCAAGGTTCATCCATGTTGTAGTATGTATCAATACTTCATTCCCTTTTATTGACAAATAATATTCTATGATATACATAGACCACATTTTTTTATCCATTCATCAATTGATGGACATTTGGGTTGTTTCCATTTTTTTGCTATATAAATAACATTGCTATGAACATTCATGTGCAAGTTTCTGTGAGGCTTGTATGTGATCACTTCTCTTGGCTGGGTCACATGATAACTCTGTTTTTGACCCTTTGAGGAAGAGCCAAACTGTTTTCCAAAGTGTCTGCACCATTTTACATTTCCATCAGCAGTTTGAATTTTTTCACATCCTCACCAATATTATTAGCCGTCTGATTACAGCCATCCTAGTGGATGTGCAGTGGTATCGATTTTTGTTTCCTTTCTGGTCAGTGATGTTGAGTACCTCATGTACTACTGGTCATTTGTATTTCTTCTTTGGAGAAAAGTCTAGTCAGATCAATTGCCCATTTTTAATTAGGTTGTTTATCATTTGATTATTGAATTCTAGGAGTTCTTTATATACTCTGAATACAAGTCCCTTATCAGATATATGATTTGCAAATATTTTTTCTTCCAATGTGTAGATTGTCTTTTCACTTTTTTGATGGTATTCTTTGTAGCACTCCATGACTGTACATAGCCTCCATGACCTCAGCATTTATTCATCCCTCCCTCCCTCCCTCCATCCATTCATTCATTTATTTAGCAGTTCACTGATGCGGTGAGCCTCTTAATTGATTCACTGTTTTTTTCTCCTCCAAGTATGAAGGGTTTTAATACAAGTAAACAGAGACTTACTTGTTGGTTGGGAGGGTGAGAGAGCAACGATCAGGGAAGCTCTTGTCAGTTCTCAGCCTGTAGCACCAAAGTGGGTAATTCTTAAGAGCTCAATTGGAAACCACTGTGATGCTCAATAAATTACCTCTGGGTAGCTCCCATCAACATATCTTTTTTTGATTCTTTGATTGGTTTGCTTTCTTGGCTTGTGAGCAAGAGAATTTTCTGTGGTGTGAAGCAACCAAAGGAAAAAAACTTTAATTGACAACATGGTAAAGAATATGTGTTTTTCACTGGTTAACTAATTTAATCCTTATTTAATAAGACCTTTGTGTTGAGGTGTAGGGTCATGCCTGACAATTCCTTCAAAGAAAGAGGGGCTTTGGAAAACATGTCAAAAATTCGACTTCCTTTTACATAGAAATGTCAGTATGATCTATATTTCAATGACAGATTAGTATACTTGCAGGAAAGTACTTTATGTAAAATATTTGTATCCTCTTCCCACCTAGCACATATGTCACCCTTTCCTTTTTAAAAAAACAAAACAAAACTCAACTTGTCCTATTTCCTTTGGAAAAGTCTGGCTATTTTAGAACACTCCAAGTTACTGCATCTTATTCTGTTCAATTGGTAAGTGCACGTAGTTGTCTTGTGATGAGTTTTTTCAGTCAATGAGAGGGCAAAGGTTTGCGACTACACTTAATGAGCTTTGCGTTTTTCCTTGAACCTCAACCCATGTTCCAGATGACAACTGCCCCCAAATTCCTCATTCGTAATATGAATATAACAACATGTACTTAATAAGATTTTGTAAAGATTAAGTATACGTGCCTCATTCAGTGCCTGGCTTAGAGTAGGTGCTCAATTAGTTTTTTCACATTTATCTTTTCTTGAGTTCGGATGCAGAAGGTCAAGTCTTGAGAGTGTGGCTAGATTGACACCATGGAGAAAACAATTTACGCAAAATGCCTTGTGGATCAGGCATCTGTATATCAAGAGAACATGCTCACAAGGATATTTCCCCTTAAGAGTTGGCCAGGGCATGTGGCATGGTAAGATATCAGGTATAGGGAATGCTTGGAAATACCAGATTTTGATTTACAGAGGCCATAGTTTGCCCAGCACCCCATGGGTGGTCAGTGGAGACGCGTGAGATCAGAGGGCTGGCTCTGGCTCGGGGCTCCCTGTGCAATCTCTCTGGGAACATCTGCTTTATGGAAAGAGGCAGATCAAATGGCCCAGAAAAGATCCAAGTCAGATGGGAAAAAATGAAGTCTCTTAAGCCCTAGGCTTAAGTTCACTTCCCAAAAAAGGCACATGGTGTTCTTAGCAGCATTTTTTAGAGCAATGTAATTCCTTGACATTGGTGTGATGGTCTGGGATATACTCCAGAGTCAAGATGGGGTGTGTGGCTTGAAAAAAGGGTAGAGTCTTCACATCAGGCCAAGTGAATGAGGAGGTTGTCCTCTTTGTTTTATGATTCATGATTCTGCTTCAGCTCTGGGTGATCCTCTTTGATTTGAACTTTTCTTCTCATTCAGAGACACGCAGACACAGCGTGTGTCATAAAATTGAGCTTCAGTAATGCAATAGCATGCATCTTGGACATCTCCTAGCTGTAGGGTACTGTGTGAGCTCTCCAGGGATTGTAGACAGACAGATATATGATACCATAATTTTTTCCAGAAGCTAGCAGTGAAGTTGAGGAGATAAGCAAGGCATCTGTGATGGTTAGTTTGATGTATCAACTTGGCTAAAGTATCCAGTTATTTAATCAAACACTAATCTAGGGGTTGCTATGAAGGTATTTTGTAGATGTGGTTAATGTCTGTACTCAGTTGACTTTAAGTGAAGGGAATTACCCTTGTTAATGTGGCCTCATCCAATCAGCCGAAGGCCTTAAAAGCAAAAACTGAAGTTTCGTGCATAAGAAGAAATTCTGCCTCAAAACTGCACCATCAAGTACTTCCTGAGGTTCCAGTACTCAGATTTGCCTGCCCCCACTGTTGAGTGAGCCAATTCTTTATAATAAATACCACCCCTTTTCTCTCTCTCTCTCTCTCTATATATATATGTGTGTGTATATATATGTATATATGTATGTGTGTGTTTATACATCTTAGCTATCATCTATCTATCTATCTGATCTCTTACTGGTCTGTTTCTCTGGAGAACGCTGATTGAAATACTATCCAATAACATTAACACAAGGCGGAATGTGTAGTCCATAAGAGCAGGGACTCTGCTTTGTTCACTTGTGTATCTCAGCATTGGAATAGTGCCTGGCATCTACTTGACACTCAATAAATATTTCTTGAGTGGATGGATAGGTGGCTGGGTGGCTGGCTGGGTGAATGGATGAAGAAAGTGTGGTGAGAATAACAGACATGGTACAGAATGTTAGCAATTCTCAGATGAAATACTAGAATTCTTAAAATCAAACTTCAATTTCAATTTTTCTTCTTATCTTTTCCCCCCTAAAACTAGAATGTATCAGCTGTAAAACAATGACGAGTCTGAGCCAGGGGCAGCCCATTCCACTTGCCAGTGATTAGTTTACGGATGGGGGTGGTGCTTACTTTCTTGACTGTGAGCCGTTATGAAGTATGTGGTTTGCCGCTGAGAAGACGTTTCTTCCCCTGAAATAAAAATCCTCTTTCTTCTCTGGACATAAGGTTAATTGTATATGATGCTTTCACTTCCTACGATTATCCTTTGCCAGCTGGAGGAGGGCCAAACCAAGGAAGGGAATTATGGAGAAATAGAGCGTGCATCCCGATGTGCCACATCAGGAATCCACCTTAACTCAACTCTGGACTTCTTTTGTGTTCGTATGTGAGTGTGTGATAACAAATGTTCCTACTCTTTAAGACAGTTTGAATCACGGTTTTTGTGAGCTAAAAGCATTTTGATTCATTAAATGAATATAAAGTCATAATGGCTAGCAGTGACTAGTAGTTAAGAAACCTTTAAAAATGTTTTTTATCATCAGTGACGAACTGCCTACTAGGATACTTCAGGGGTCCTCAAACTTTTTAAACAGGGGGCCAGTTCACTGTCCCTCAGACCATTGGAGGGCCAGACTATAGTTTAAAAAAAACTATGAACAAATTCCTATGCACACTGCACATATCTTATTTTGAAGTAAAAAAACAAATGGGCAAAAATACCCGCATGTGGCCCTCGGGTCATGGTTTGAGGATGCCTGCTTTAGTTGTTGGTATACATTAGTTACTCCTTCATTGTGAAGTTACTTATATATCAAGGAAAAACTCCTGAAGAATCTGAAAGGCCACAAAAGTACCTGTCTGTTAATAGTGGAACAAATTTCTGAAAAATCGCAACCCAATGGCCTTCACTCAAAAGCCAGTTATATGCTGAAATAAAAAAGAAAAAAAAAAGAAGCCAGTGGAGATCATTTTCAACGTATGCATAAACAGAAAACTGCCTAGTTCTCAACAGCCCTTTAATTTTCCTGAGTGGATTATCTCCTTTCACATTTTACCCAGGGGACCATTGTACCCAGACGCGCTTCCTAACAGCTTTGAGGTTATTGGATGGCAGGGCGGAGACGGGAAGGTTATGTACGTGTCTGTTTTGTTGATTTGTTCTTGAGAGGTTATCAAGGGTCTGGGATTTTACTTTACTTGCAAGTCAGCAAATTAGTCTGCCACAGCCCTGTGGATGATGGCAGAAGGAGTGAGACTCCTAGGTCAGAGACAAAGGACTTCATTATTCATTCACAGCAGAGCAAGCAGCATGAGCATCATGTTTACATTGGTCATTTGCCCCCATATCTCACAGGGATGGTGCAGAGGGACCCAGGTGAATGCTGTCCTTGTGGTGGGTTTGCAACACCACTGAGGAACCCTGGGCTTGGGGAACCTGAATCTTTTATAATGGGCTGCAAGCCAACCTGCCCATTTCCCTGGAGGGAGAGATTATCTTCACTATACTAGACAGGAGGCAAATCTCCCCTGGCTCTGGATCACTGTCACTATCTCTATCTTCCAATGCTGTTTACTGTATAAACTTCCTTCAAAAGATAGCCCAGAACAAGAAAGCAGTTAGTGCCACACTCCTACAATATCCAGAAATGCAAGAGTTCCATGGAAAACTATCTCCCTGGCAGGGGCTGGGGCTGAGTTTAGGGAATTGGGGAGAGCCCTGGTGGGTTTAGAGGATGGCAAGATTGAGACCCACTAGTCTAAAACATGGAGGCAGAGTAATGTTGTAGTGGATGGCTCTGTGATAAGAGAATGTGAACTACATGGACAGTTTAGGATGACTGTCAAATGAGAGGGGATATTGCTATATCTCTCTTTGGGGCAATGATGTATGTATTCCACTGAGCTGCTTAGAAATAAAGTGTTCTTTTCCATTAATAATGGGAAGAGCACCTAACATTTATTAGGTGCATACTATGTATCAGTGATAGTGCTAAATCCTTTGCTTAGACTAACTTATTTATCATCACTATAACATTATGAGGCAGGGGGTCATGATTTTCCTCAATATATAGGTAAGGAAAGTGAGGCACAGAGCAAGATTATAAGATATTGATTTCAGAATATCACATAGCAACTTAAGAGTGGGGATAATGAGAGCCTGAGAAATTCCAGAGGAGACGTTCCCTACCCAGAGCATTGCTTGGTCAGCTTGTTGGGATCAGAGTGGGGCTGGAGCTACCTGGAGTTATAGTGGAACACTCTTTCCTCTCTCTATCTTGAGAACAAAGGTGTTGTATGATCATGGGTAAAAGAAAGATGTAGAGAAACAAGAGTCAATGCTATAGCCCCTCATCTTTAATATCTATCAACACAAAGATTGATAATAAGGAAGTAGTAAGGGACAATGAAATGATTTGCATCAATGTCTGTCTTAATGGGTAGTCTTTGTCAAAATATTTATCCCTAGCATATTAGTCTTCTCAGGCTGCCATAACAAAGTACCCTAGACTGGGTGGCTTAAACAACAGAAGTTTATTTTCTCACAGTTTTGGAGGCTGGAAGTCCAAGATCAAGGTGCCAGCAGGGCCTGTTTCTGGTGAGGGCCCTCTCCTTGGCTTTAGATAGTGCCTTCTCTCTGTGTCCTCACATGGCCTTCTCTCTGTGTGCACATGGACAGAGTGTCTCTGGTGTCAAACTCTTTGGGTACTTCTCATTCCATGAAAAATGTTGAACTCTGTTGGTGAAGAATACCATGTTTCTTTCATTCTGCCCATGGAGTGGAGTTAGTTGTGATGGACTTTCAGAAGGTTCAGAAAGGATTAAACGATTTGATTATAAGAGAGAAAGATTGGTTGTGATGAAGGGCCTTCTTCTCTGAAAGCAGCTGCCTGTGGTAGGACTGGGACTTGAACCTGGGGAGTCTGGCTTCAGGCTCTGTCCAGACCCTTAACTTGCTACTGATAGGTGGGTTGCCTTGGTTCCAGAGTCCCTCCATTCTGTAGTTCTGGTCCTTTTCTGAACTTCAGCTACATCACTGTCCTTATGTGGTATGTGATATCCCCTTACACTAAATTCCTTTGAAGTTTTGTTAGACATTTACAAAAGTTGGTTTCTATTACTTGGATACAGAAGGAGTTTAACTAAGATAGTTGTTGACCTATAAAAGAAAAAGGAGTGAAGACTTCACTATTGTTCTTTCAGATATGAAAAGTCAACACCACTCTCCAGCTGTATAGAATCCAACAGGAAGTGAATTTAAGTTTCAGGAAAGAGCATTTTGTTAGATCATTAGAGCCCATAATGAGCTTAATGAGCAGGATAAACTTATGGATTAGGGCAGGGGTCCTCAAACTTTTTAAACAGGGGGCCAGTTCACTGTCCCTCAGACCGTTGGAGGGCCAGACTAGAGTTTTTAAAAAAACCATGAAAAAATTCCTATGCACACTGCACATATCTTATTTTGAAGTAGAAAAACAAATAGGCAAAAACACCCGCATGTGGCCAGTGGGCCGTAGTTTGAGGATGCCTGGAATTGGGTCTTAGGATCTTCAAAACCTAAATGAATCTAGATAAATTAGAAACTTATGTGAAGCAGGAGCCTGGAGCTGAAGATCTTTTGAGGTTCTTTCCTCTTATATATTTCTAAAAATAAAAGACTTTATGATTCCAACATTCTGGAGAGTGGGGAGTAGAGGGGTAGCTTGTAGAAGGTTCCCTGGGGACTTAGTTTGAGCTGAACAGGACCTCTTAGGTATGGTTTCTAATCCAAAATTCTCATTTAAGGAAGCCTTCTCAGGTAGGGACGCTGAGGTGGAAAGACTCATGACTGCTGTAGTGTAAGTTCCTTGAGGTCAGGTCTACACTTTTCTCTTTCCCAGCAGTGTGGGAAGCTGTCATCTATTTCTGATGATAAAGACAACTGCAAAATTAATAGGAGGATGTTAAGATAATAAATTGTATTTAACTTGGGTATTTTAAGAAAGATTATCAGTGTTGTACATTTTGGGTTGGGGGGCAGATGCTTCATGATAATCTTAAATCATTAAATGAATGATTTGTGACTCAGATGCTTCTTGGAAATCTTTGATATCACATGGCAGCCTTCAGCTAGCGTTACCAGAACATGATAGTCTTTCCTGGCTAGTGCATTTCGGAAGGGACTTAATTTCTTTTGAGATACTATAAAGACTAAGCGGAATGTTATCCCGATCCTCATGATGTGATTATGTAAAAAGTAACCACATGGATCTTGTTCTATGCTAAAAATTTTACTTAGTCTTAAAGCCTCTGAGGGGAGATTACCAAAAATTCTTCACATTTGAGACAGCCATCGGAATGCCAAATGTGGTCTCTCATGCTCACTGGGCTCCTAAGACACTGCTTCATTCTCCACACTTGCTGCCAGTGCATAGAAAACCTACAGGATAGAGATTTGGGCTGCCCAGATGCCAAAGACCATCAGGCATTTCCAGAGAGGTAGATAGAGGAAATGCATTCCATTAATTAAAAAAAAAAAAGTCTCAGTAAGCTGAAATTGCGTTCTCTTTGTCCCTGTGAGCATCTTGAAGGCCAAAATTTTCAGGAAGCTTAGACCTTCCCAAAATTTTGTGATAGAATGATGACATGTACTTGTCATTCTAGAGGCTCAGTGCTCTAGGGAAAGAAGCCAGGATTTGGGGTCACTAGTTACGTGCTCTGTAATTCTGGGTGGTTATTTAACCTCCTGAGCCTTCATTTTCTCATCTATAAGCTGAGGATTGAATGGATACTTCCCAAAGTTGTCATGAGGCTTGACGGGGCTCTGGACATGACAGCGCTGGTAGGATCAGTGCAAGCCTCAGTCGTTACTGTTTGCAGCAGTCAGCAAGTTGGCTGTCACATCTGGCCACCTGTGGTCAAGCCCGGCCAGCCACTCGGTGGTTGCATAACCTTTGAGAAGTTAAATTTGACAAGTTAAATCGCATAACCTTTGACAAGTTAGCCATTCTGAGCCTCAGTTTTTTAAATCTGCAAAATGCCAATAATAAAGCAATAGCAGTTGTTTAATGGGGTTATTGGAAGGAGTGAGTGAACAGTGGAAAGTTCCTGGAATAGTGGAAATATTATAGTGGAATAGTGGAAAGTTCATATTAAGCCCAATAAATATTAACTCCTTCCACTACTGGTAGTATTCTAGATTCTATAGCTAAAATGCTTCAATTAGAGATTCCAATTCCTGCACTTTTCTCAGCTTTAATGTCTTAGGCACAACCAGTTCTTCTCATTTTTAAAGTGGAAGATGGGGCAATATTCATTTTTTCTCATAGACATTTTATTAAAAAATCAGGAATCTGTGGGTACATAGCCATGTATAGTTTTCCTGTTTAAATGTTTAAAATGGAAGGAGGGAAGGGTTTATTGCCTTTCCCCTTGTTGATTTCATGAGTGTACAGGGTGGTCCACAGCTTGCTAGTAATTGCCTTGAGGAAAAGGGTCACGTCTTTTAGCTTTATTTCATGCATAACTTCTACATGACATCAGTAGTTAGTAGAATAATTGTTGGAAGGTTCAATTTGGATTGGGACAATTTCCTGTTTCCAGTGCTATACTGAGGGATATGAAAGAAGGAAGTAATATGTCCATCCAGATGGATTAACTTACTTCTATTAATCCCATCCACTTAATTATTCAGAAATACTCATTAATTTAACAAATATTGGGGCTCCTATGTGCCAGGTACTTTGATGAACCCTGAGGAGAGTGGTAAGATAGATCCTGCTCTAGCCCTCCTGGGACTTAAATTCTAGTTTCATATGTGAACAGTGAAGTTTACATGATATTGAGAAGAATCTTTTAGATGTACAATTGCAAGGCATGCTCAAATTTTGAGCATATTTTTATTTATTTATTTATTTTTTGTTTTTTTAACACTATGGCAAAGACTGGAGAACAATTTGTTTTTTATTTTTATTTATTTATTTATTTTTTTTTTTTTACACTATGAGCATATTTTGAGTTTATTATAAATGTTCCCCTTAGTATCTTCTTTAAACTTTTGTCTGCAAATTACTTTGTAAAAATATTCCAGGCAAATTTTTTTAGTGCATTTCTGACATTTAAATAAAATTGTGGATTTTCATTAAAAGGCAAGGTATGCTGCCAAAATTTTTCTATTAAATTTTAGTGGGATGTTTATATGGTAGGGAATCACTGGACAAATGAAACTTATTTAAAACATGGAGAATATTCCTTTATTTCTTTCTTAAAGCTTCCTGTAAAAATCAGGATCAGTATTCAAACTTTACTTTCACGGGCCTGTACACTGCCAGAGGAAAGAGGCCCAAAGGGAAACATAATTTGTAGAAGGAAAAACACCATGGAGATGGGGGAAAAAAAATGAGTATCAAGACACTTGAAAAAAGGAACGGGTCACAGTGTGCAGAAGAGCTCTAGCTGAAGACCGGAAAACACCAGGGGTTAGCATAGCTGAAAATACATATAAACATATTTTAGTTTTGAGAAATGGCTCGTAGGAGATTTAATGGCTGTGAAAAGC
>VSMD01074783.1:0-44417 GCA_008750895.1 Mirza zaza
AGAGAGAGAGAGAGAGAGAGAGAGTCAAGTCTAGGAAGATGTTGAAAAGGATACGATAATGAAAAACAAACTAGAAAACTTAAGAAAAAGGAAAGAGAAATATTTAAAAAGTGAAATATATCAAATAATTAAAAATTATAAGCATTAGATATCATTTACATATTTGATAATAAAATCAACTTAAAATCACTTTATTTATTTATTTATTTTTTGAGACAGAGTCTCACTCTGTTCCCAGGGCTAGAGTACCCTGGCATCAACCTAGCTCACAGCAACCTCAAACTCCTGGGCTCAAGCGATCCTACTGCCTCAGCTTCCCAAGTAGCTGGGACTACAGGCATGCACCACCATGCCTGGCTAATTTTTTCTATATATTTTAATTGGCCACTTAATTTATTTCTATTTTTAGTAGAGGCAGGGTCTCACTCTTGCTCAGGCTGGTCTCGAACTCCTGGCCTTGGGCAATCCTCCTGCCTAGGACTCCCAGAGTGCTAGGATTATAAGCGTGAGCCACCAGGCCCATCCTAAAATCACTTTAAGTAGATATTTTATTACAAGAATCCAAAGAAGTATAAACACCAAGATTTCTATGACATAAAAAATCCTGAGAAATCAGATCATGCTTCACATGTTTTCTTTGATCTCAAGCACGTAATTTAATAAAAGAAAAAAATGGAGTGTAAAAGAATCATTTTTATTCCCTCCTATAAATTGTATATTAAGGCCCGAATATACCTAACATTTTATAAATTATGGCAAACATTTGGATTAACATTTAGAAATCATATGTAATAAGCATTGGGAAGATTTAACAGTAGCCCCCTTGCTTGTCACAACATTGTTTCTCTATATTTAGTAAAGCAAATCGTATCTTCTATTAGGAGATATTTAAAACTGGTTATTCTTCTGACCAAGCACTGAGTATTAAATTATGTGTATGTATAACCTTAATAAAAATATGTCCCCATGTATTATAAATGTATATGATAAATGTTGACTATAAAAGCTCCCAGCTAACTTTAAATTATTAATAAAATACAATTATACCATTTTATTCATTCATTCTTTCTTTCATTTATTCGTTCAAGAATCTACTGATATGTGTCAATACTGTGCTAAACTTACTAAAAACCAAGATGCTCTTACTGCCCTCATGGATCCCAAATTTAAGCTGATAAGCAGTGCCAAAAAAAACCACTCATCAGTATTCACAAGTCATTATAGAAATTTATGGAGGGAGGAGGGAAAAGAATTAGAAAAATTTAGGTGACTTGGACTTTATAGTTTGAATTAGGCTGAGTTGATGGAGAAGAAAACCCACATCCTAAAAGAAGCAGCAAGAGCTGAGTCACAGGAAATAGAAAGGAGGGCTTTGATGGTAGAGTGAAGAGCCCTTTGCATCTGGTTTTGGGTTGACTCTAAGAAACTACAAGAGATAATGCTGGAAAAGAAAAATAGGCAAAAGTGAACTTGGAGACACCCTAAAAAATTTTCATGTCATCCTATATGATGAAAAGCCACAAAATGTTTTTGTTTGCTTATACATATGGCAGGTAATAGGTAAAGTACCATTATGATCACTGTAAATATCAATTAAATAATTAGTTAATAATTTTTTCTTTGTTAAAATATAACAAGGACTGTGGGAGTCATATCAATTGCCAAGATTACTTGAAAAGGCTATTAAGATATTCTTTACCCAATGTCTTTTGCTGCCTACAAATCTTCCTTATGCAAACAAGATGTTTTAGAACTACATTTAGTAATAATGAAACTATATCCAATATTGAAATTGGCGCCTACTTCATCTTTATTAATGTTTCCTCAAATTAAAAGTATTTTTAAATAATCAAATCTGTATTTTTTTCTATTTCTATATTTTTATTTTTCTATAAACTATCTTGGTTTATTCAAAATACATTTATATTAAGTTAAACAAAAAAATGAATCAATATCTAGAAAGCACTTCTTATCTGAAATCCTCAAAAATACAAATTACTAAGACATTATGATTATTTAGTTAAATCCATATAACAAAATGCTAAATCTACAACCTGAATACATATAAATATGTATAATATATTTATATTATATATAAATATATCCTATTTTCACTGTGCTTTGATCATAATTACCTAGTAAATAGATCAACAAAAGTTAGGATTAGCTGTTAATTAGTACATTTTAAAGAAAATAAGTAGCACTATTAAACTTAGTAAAATGTAGAAACTACTTATAATACTACAATTAAAAGTTTTAAAAGTCAATAACTTTGGCAGAACCATTACACAGTAGAAAGAAACACAATCTTCAGGATTTCCAAATTTTTACTCTATATCATACTTGTGATCAAAAGAGTTTCACTGTATCAGTGGAGTACATGAAAGTAGCATCAACTCTGACTGGATTGGAGAATCTGTTGAAAATATGTAGTCATGTTTACCAGGAACTGTAGTAACATTCTTGGGTACATTTTGAATCGTATTAAAATGACAGTTTCTACTCTGGTGAATGAGTTTAATGAGAAGACACTAAACTTAACTTGAATTTTGCTAATATTAGCTGTTTAAATGGGCACTCATATTGGCTGGCATATAATCTCTTTCATCCTAGTGCAGGGTTAAGGTAATATTTCAGTATTTATTTTATAGGGAATGCAATGTTCTCATAGATATAGGGTCTTCATTTCTAGGATCATGTAGATAAACTAAGAAAGAAAATCAGATAAGCAGTGCAAGAACAACTCAGGACAATTAACTTAAAGAAAATTGAAAATAATTAAATGTGGATAGCTTGACTTCCCAAAGCCTAGAGGGACATTTTATCAGCCTAAATACTGATAAAGTAAGACAGTAAAGTCATTTAGCAAGATTTAAGTCAATCAATAAAAATAACAACAACAAAACCTACTCATGTCTTGTCTGTTGGTACATATGATCACGATGTAGTGTGTAAGGCATGAATTTGGTGGGTTCTTGCTTTTGCGATTGTGCTTCCCTAAGAGCAATAACTTACATTTGTTAAACATACAGAGCTCGTATAGATTATAGTAGGACACACACACATGTACGCACACACACAAACTAAACTCAGTAGTACTGAACACTTACTTCTGAGTTGGCTGTAAGTCACAGCATTTTCTGACATTAATATGAACACACAAATAATAATTAGTATACCCAGTTAAAAATATAAACCCAGTGAAAAATTCAAATTCAAGTCAGTTGGCTAATGTTCTATTGGAAAAGAAATCAGGGAATAAAGTCTTATTAGTGTTAAAATATGACAATTACACCCAATCCAAAACAGTGAATCATTTGGAATTGTTCCATACTAAGTCAAAAGTGTGCCATGGACATTTCACATACAATATGCCTCTTGATCCTGAAGATATAAATCAGGAAACCATGAGCTCAGGCATGTCAGTTGATTCTGTGAAACTATAGAGTTTCACATAATGTCTTCAACAATTAAAAGGAAAACCTATTAATCTTATGATTACTTTGACCAACAGAGGATGTACATTAAGGTTACAAAGTCTCTAGTGGGTTTGACATTGACCAACTTGGCTATCTACACAGATCAAATTAAACAAGCAATTGCCAGCATGTGGTCATATTAATCCCTGGACTTATACCTATTAATCTGACTTATTTGAAAGTTCAGCTATTAAATTTGTGTAATCTATTTACCTCAATATATGGCTGAACTGCTGGGATTTGCTCTGTTGGAGGTTCTAAGTGAACATAAAATGTAGCCCCAGGTAAAATAGTAAGTTTATTTACATGAGAGCAAAATTTGAGTGGCTATAGTGAGAGAAGAAAAACTGCAATTTCTATGTCATTGGGAAAATTACTTCTTCAATACTCCAAGCCAATGTTAATTTTCCTACCTTGAAAATGAAACAGAAAGTAAAAAAACCTAGAAACATTTATCTAACATATACTTACCTTGAGTTATACTGAGTTTGAAATTAAATAACAGTTACTAAAAACTTCCCTAAATATGTGTACTATATACAATGTAAAATTGTAACTAAAGAAGATGGAGTATTCTTTTAGGATTTACCATACATTGAAGATTTTAAAAAGACACAAAAAAGCCACAATATTGTGGAAACAAAGTTACCTCCATTGATACTCAAAACTAGCAATTTTCCAGAATAAATTTATACATAAATAAACATCCAGCATATAAAAGTTTGGGGAGTTATCTTAAGAGAGTTTCAAAGACAGGGAACCTAAACTTGGTATAATTAATTTGAATGCTATAGATCAAAATGTATAGCATGTTTCTGACAACCAAATAGCCAGAGAGAAGAATCTTTTGTTCTCAGCAAAGTTAAAAGAAATTCCTTTTTTCTCTCACTTATCCAAAGGCAGTTAAAACAACATTAATAATCTTAAAACATAGATGCAGTGTCATGTGATTTATATTAGGTTTAAGTGTTACTTGACTGCAAAAAGGTCAAATATATAGTCACTACAAGACTCTTCCAGTTCTGATTATTTTTAACATACATTTATAATAATGCATTCTTAGAACTATTATTTATGCCTTGAAAAATTATCTGTCCATTTTAATTTATATCTTCTCTTTTGTGAAAACATATGTTTTGTGAAATAGTTTAAAAAATTACTTTGCTTCCAAAAATTTCATCATTTTGAAGACTATGATAATTAGAGAATTTTGTCTTTGGATTACTATGTGCAATCAAATTGCAAGAATTTTTCTCACAATACTTTTTAAAAGTTAAAAGTAGAAAGTAATGGACCTTATTCACAATGTTGTTTGATGGCATTATCTGGAGACAGTTCAGCGAGGAATTGAGAAAATCATCACATGAAACAATTGCTGAGTAACCTAAACACCTAGACAAAGTAATCAGCCTGAAAATTTTAAATCTTAAATCTTCATACATTTCCATAATCAGGTAGCATAAGATGGATGGTGCTTAAATAAGTCATAGTGTATGAATGATACATGAGTACATGATAAAGTGGGAAGAAAGTACATAAAACACTGGAAACACATAAGAACTTTTAAACAGTTCACACAAATTTCACCTGTTAAAGAAAAATGAGAAGTGAATGCATTTTTAGATGATGTTAAGAAAATTATCTTTTCAAAGGTATCTAAGTTTAGGAGTTGAAAGTGAAGAATTTGGAATGATTTCTCAGGGATAATTAGATAGAAGGAACTAATATTCCTGGTACTCTCAATGAGCCCATTATTGTGCTAGGCAATATGCATACTGGTATCTGATTTATTTCTAAATTGTATAAAAAATATGTTCTGAAGGGGAGGAGTTAATTTCATATCACCATAAAGTTTTCTGTATCACCAATATAAATAAATGCTAGATGCTGGATGCTTTAAACTTGCAGTATTTTTCCCCAGAAAGAATTAGTAAATATTCAAACAAGAACCCAATCCATAGAACAATTAACTCTTTCAGAATTTTAAAAATATAAACTCATTTATAACAACCTATTTCTATGGAAAACAGACAGCAGTCAGTTAAAATAATTATATCGGAATCTCAGCCTAAGGACCTCTTATACTTTCTTCAATTATATAAATATATGTTGATGACTCCTATCCATTTGGAATGATGACCTAGAGACACTGTAAAATCCTCATTAGTGCTAGCAATAATATCTTTAAAAATAATCTATCATTACCGGCATTCTACTAAGAAGAGACAAATAATTCAGTTGAGGTTCATTTTTCCATCACAATGTTGAAACAAAAAGAAGTTTCACTGTTTATGTAAAAACTAAATCCCCAACTGTTAAAGAAAGTTAAGGAAGAATAGCCATTTAGTGCACCCTTCTGGTGATCAAGTTTTTCCTATCTCTATCATTCACAAAAGGACATTTTGAGGAATTACTTTCCTAATCAATTTATAAAATACTGTTTGGATTTCATGCTGCTTTCTTAATAACTTCCATAATGAGAAGACACAGGGGTACAGCTATAAGGAATACCATGTGCTTAGAAATTTAGTGTACAAGTCCCTATTTGGTTTATGAAATGACATATAGACAAAAATATAGTCACTCGCATATAAAAATGATTTAAAAAGTAAATACTCTTACTTAAGTTATTAGAAAAGGAAGCAATTATAATCATTGCCATTTTTAGCTATTTTTTCAAGCCATCATATTTAGTTCCTTTAATAGATAAAATAGAGTTACATTACTTTTGATTTATACCAAAATATTTTGAAAATAATTTGGAAATATTTCACAACTAACATGACATTTTAAATAGATATCGCATACATATTGATTCATTGTGTCATTCCGTTTTTCATATAACAAATATTTATTGAGAGTCTACTATGTGACACTGTTCTACCTTCTGGGAATTTAGCAGTAATAGAAATAAATTAAAAGTCCATGGTTTCAAGGGGCTTACACTTTAGTAGGGGGAGATAGATGATAAACAAAATAACAAAAAAAGTATATAGTATGTTAGTGATAAATGCCCTGAAGAAACATAAAGGAAGTGATGACGGACATGGTGATTTAGTTATAAAAATTGCTATTTTCTAGCTAAAAAGAAAATATGCTTAATTTTAATATTACAGAACTATCTCCTAATTAAGTAAACTGTTTAAAAAATGTTAATGACCATAGTGTGCTGGAAAGATGTCAGACAATTTAGAATAAATCTAAGTAGAAAGGCAATCTTTGTAGCCTGGATACTGTTGGCTAATATAGCGGTAGACAAGACAGAGAAAAAATCTGGCCAATGAAAAGAGGGCTAAGGAAGAAGAGATGTGGTAGTTTCAAACCCTGAAAGAGGAGAAAAGAAAAAAGATTACGGGCAACATAAGCTACTTATCAAAACCAAAATATATTCTTTAAAAACAAGAAAGTGATCTAAAAGAAAGTATTCACAATATTATAATATACCAATAATTCAATTTTGACTATTATTTAGCTAAAGATATTTTTAATCATATGAAAGTTAGGATAAGAAAATGTACTCAAGGGAAGATATTTATATATAAACATTTTGTTAAGGCTGATCATTAGCTTAGAGTTGTAAAAGGTAAGGAGTTAACGGTAGTAACAGCAGACGTTCTGTTCTGTTCTAAAGTGAACTTTTAGCAATATGTGGTAGTAAGATTTTTAAAAAATTACCAAGTCATTAAATTTATATTTGAATTCTAATAATAGTAAACATTATTCATTCATTTGGGATAAAAATTTATTAAAATTATTCTATAATGAATAGAATGCTTTTCTATGCTTATACTCTCCTAGTAGCCTAGCAAAATTTACCCTATTCTTGTTCAGACCATGGAAGTCTATGCTATGTAAAATCTTTGTGCTCTTACATCTCCTAATCAATATTTGACTAATTAAAATCTTGGTCTCATATTCAGACTTTAAGCAATGAGAAAATTTATGCAGGGAGAGTAGAAGAAAATACATTATTTTTAGATTCTAAAAACTTTTCCTTACTTTCTTGAATTAAAAAAGATAAGAAAATAACACTTACTTTCTCCTGGTTTTAATATGTTTCCTAATCAAATACATGTTTTCAAACTCCTCAAGGGGAACAAAAATGTGTTCAACATTACAAACTTAATTGGATTCTACATAGAACTATGAAGTCAAGTAAATAAATCATATAAAACTACTGACTATGCTAACTCTTATCTCCATAAATACAAAAATTGTGGATTTGACTTTTGAGTTTTATCATTTTTTGAATAGTTTACTATTAAACGTAGTGAGAAAATACAAGTTTCTTCCTTTTTATTTCTTAAATTTGAGTTGAATAAATCATATTTAAATATAAATTGTTTTTGCATACTTAAAAAACTTTTTATCAGAAATAAAATATTAATTGAATCAGACCTTACAATTATACAAGGTCTGTCTGGAAAGTATCTGGCCATGTAATATGAAAAACATTTATAGAAGAAGATACAAGATACAAGAAACATTGTCTATAGGATAAGGACACCTCAGTCTCCTTCAAAGTAGGCACCTAGGGACTTCGCACAGTTCTCTTAACCTACCCACCACACATTCAACATTCTCAGGTGTTCTGCTTCTCTCAAGCATTCCAGAAGGTGGATACTTTCAATAGATTCTTGACCATCTTTCAAGCGTTTGTGCCACACTTTTATTTGCGATGTACTCATTGCATCTTCCCAGAAAGCCTTCTGAACCATACAACTAGTTTCTGCTGAGGAATGTTCAAGCTTAATGCAAAATCTGATGCAGAGTCCTTGCTCTACCGGCTTGGTCAATTTGAATGCAACCATCACACAGTACACATGCTCACTCAATGGCATCTAGCGTCCCACCGACTAGTACAGAGAAGGCATCATGGTTCACGCAGGCGCATCACAGTCCACTCTCCCTGGCTGCCAGGTTACATCAATGTTGCACAAATTGTTCTCATTATATTAACAATGGCTGTATACTTTCTAGACAGACCCTGAATATCATAGAAACCATTTGCTCATAATTTTGGCATACTTTGTTTTTTCATAATTTTAACGGATATTTTTGGTTGATATTTGGGAAATCTTATCTATGAGGATAATAGAATCTTCCTTAGGTATAATCAAAATTATAAATGACACTTCTATGTAATATTCTACCCCAATAATTTACTTTTATTTTTCCATGTAGTGCCAAAAGGCTTTCTTTCATTGCACATATTATATATCAAATTAAAAAGATAACAACACATTTGGCAGAATGTAGAAATAAATAAATTGGCCATGTGTTATTTGTATTGTCTATTATATTATTATCAATAAAGTTTGAAGTCACTTTTCCTGAGCAAAAAATAATTACAGTACAAAATTACCTTTCGGAAAATAAGAATTGAATTGTATTATGTGTAATATTTCATTACCTATTTTTTTAGCAATGTATTCTGAAAATTTTTCAAACTTTTAAATCTTTTGTAAGAAATATCTTTAAATCTTTGGTATTTTTGACAGCTCCTTAAGAAATCATTGTGTGCAATTAAAATAATTTATCTAACTAATTGACTATTGTTGAAAAGTCTATGTTTGAGGTAAATACATCTAAAACTATTTTTAATAATACATCAGTATGTATACATAAATTCTGCATTCCTAGTTATGTATATATAGTGTAGAGTGCTGTCTCAGTTTGGGTTTGGAAAAAAGACCTACACCTAACTTTTTTGTCAGAGTTTTCTACATATTGTGGCCATGATTTGTCTTTAAAGTAGTCAACATCTATATAATAACTGGGTATTTTCTTCACAAGAATATTTCCCATCCAAGTCCTAACCAGGCCCGACCCTGCTTAGCTTCCGAGATCAGACGAGATCGGGCGCGTTCAGGGTGGTATGGCCGCAGACTTCACAAGAATATTTAATGTCACAACACTAGTAATTCTGTAGCACTGAAATGCTAAGTTACATACAAAAAGGCAAAGCTATGTACAAAAAGGAGTGAAATCTATTAAATATTATGCATCTAATGAGTTAGGTTCAAAAAGCTGTACCTGATTCTTTCAATTGCTATGTATTGTCTTTTATTTTTGTCATTTCCCAACGTCATACTACTTAGGAATTTATGCTATATCAGAAGCCACCGCAGGTCCCTAGTTGTCAGGTTCCAATTCATCATCCACACACTCCCTGGCCTAGAGACCCTACTTGCTTCGTAACAAACACAGCGCTTTATAAATGAGAAGAAGAAAGGCATAGATGAATGGACAAAGACAATGATATTCTACAACACACAGGGAGTCACATAAATGCAGTCCACATTGTTTCTATTCCTAGCATTATTAATGATTATGGTGGTAAAGTAATTCTGGTAAGGTTTTATAATATTCCCATATAAAATATTTATGACCATACAGTGTCCTTTTCCTTGTGCAGTAGGCATTTCTAAAAGTTATCTAAAATTTGAACCAGATTTATGATACTTGCTATAAGTTTATTTTCTTATAAATTCATATTTTCACATATTAGACATAATTATTGATTGTATTTTATTGGATAAGTAATACTTCCTTCAGAAAAAATAATGATGTCATTACACAAAACTAGATGGCATAAAAAAAAAAAAATGTCCAAGTCAGGATAAAGTGGGTTATGCTGTGGTAACAAACAAACCCCAAAGCTCAGTGCCATATCATAAGAGTATCATAATCAATACAAATGGGAGATTTATATTTCATTGACATAAAGTGTATTTCGTGTTCACAAAACCCCTTGGAAGCTATTGTAAACAGAATGACTCAGTAATCCAAGCTGCCTTGACTTTGTGGTTCCATCTAGACATGAGTCTTTCTGTTTGCCTCAAAAGAGGGAGAGAGAGACTAGATAACAGAGTAAAAGTGTTTCCCTGCCCTGCCCAGAAATCACACATAATTTTCCTGATCAGATTAGGCAGACCATTATGTAGGCTGCCTAACTCAAGATCTCTGTAAAGTCTAGTTTCACTATATGCAACAAAGAGGAATAAGAATCAAATTTTTTAAAAAGATTAATGGGCCACAGACATTAATAAGCTGTGAATGGGAGATTTTAAGAATGACTTTAAGACAGGAAAATTTGAAATTTCCCTGTCAGTCATTTACAGATATTTATGTACATCTTATTTTATTGAAACACACAAAATTTAACATATAGTTTTTCAAAGCAGTATAGTCAACTCATAAGAAAGTTGGGGTCATAAAATTTAAACTAAAATTGTCAAGTTGTGACCTTAAACATGACACATTATCTAATTATTCTTTGCCACCATCCCACTAATCAAATACTAGCAATAGCAATCATTCAGTAATCATTACTATTTCCCTGACATATGTTATTACATATGGATGAAATATTTTTATGGCTGCATGCCCAATAACCAAAATATTATCAGTGTTATTTCCAAACTCATTTTAACTATATTACCAAGTTTAGAACTTCCATGGTACATAGAAAATGCAATGTCTTACTTTCTTAGGTTATGTTATATGTAAGAGTCATTTTATTCCATTCTTAAGAAAGAGTTAACCTTGAATAAAAAGCACATTAAACATTTCTTATATCTTAATAGAAAATGTGCATGGGTAGAGATCTGTCCACCTTTAAATAACTATTAAAATTTTCTGGCTACTTATTTTAGTTTTATTGTATTTTCAGTTACAAATGAGTTCTTCTCTTAAACATGCATATAAATTTCCAGCATAGATTAAAGTAGAAGACATGAGTCATTTGCTACTGAGAAAAGTAATATTACAACTAAGATTTTTATCACCCTCTCAGTGCTTAGAATAGTTCCAGCATATGAGATTCTGTACTTTTTAAAAAGGTAAGAGTCTTAAACAAAAAAGTAAATATTCTTGCTACATTTTTGAGACATTGGCATTTTTGAATTGTTACTTAACAATGAATTTTAAACTTATGTCGAAAGCAGAAATTATCATTAAAGATTTATATGGCTAGGTAATCCAGTAAGAATCACATTTTTCTGAACATGCTTTGTAGTTGCATTGTAGTAAAAATACCTATTATTTTGAATATTTTATACAGTTAAAACAAGACTTTTCTATAATTATTGTATTTAATTAAGCCTTTACTTAAAATCCTGTGCAGTATGTGTCACCGGGGAAAATACAATGGCCACTAAGGAAATTCTGTAGCTTATTCCTAATTCCCACAAAATATTTCATGGGGAAAAAATTTTCAGTTTAGTTGATGTGAGTTTAATCAGAGTAGACCTACAAGCTTTGTGATTCCTAGTTTAAAGTCTGTACTCGAAATGTCCTTATTAAAATCTGTACCTACTGGAAGAAAGCAATGTAATACTTGGTTTTTGGCTGTTTCTGCCACTTTAATGAGTCATCTTTATATCCCTCAAAATGCTAATCAAGGTATGTGGCAATCATAAAGTAAATTTTAAAATACTGCATATATAAATACTTGAAAATTATAAATTTTAATATTTAAAATTACATATATATATATATATGGAGAAAGAAACAGAGACAGAGAGAGGAGGGAAAAGAGAAATCTTTTTTGTTTGCTTTAAATGTTAGGATTAATTATTTACTAAGTTCATTCATTCACTAAGTGTTTACGTAGTACCTCCTATGCTTTATTGAGGACATCACAGCTTCTGAGACTAAGTTGAAGGGATGGACAGAGGTTTTCTAGGTAGGTAGATTGGGTAAGAGCACTCCAGGCAAAAGGGACAGCAGTACAAAGCCATGGAAATATGATACAACATGGTAGGTCCCTAGATTATTTGTTATTTAAAAGATAATACAAAATAAATATACTGGCTTCCATTCTTACAAATACGAATAAGCTTAGAGAGTTCAAGAATCTAAGTGTCAGGCCTGAATAAAACTTAGGTCTGTCTGACTTAAACCACTAACATAATGCTATGTATTCTTATTTTGGTGGCAGGGGTGGTAAGGAAGATGAAAAAAGGATAATTATATACAAAATCAGTACATTTAAAAATTCTATCATATCTAGCAAAATTCCTAATAACATACTACTCATTGATTAAATAGAATGTATTTTAGAAAACTTGTCAAGAGGTAAGGGAATCAAATTTTAATAATACTGTTACAAATGCTTTCTGGCTGTGAAATCTTAAGCCCACCACATCTCTAGCTGTGTGACTTCTCTGGATATATTTTTCATGCTTTCAATGAAGGCACAAACTATAATATTCTGAGATAAGTGCTTCAGCTATATATTGTAATTTGCTTTTAAAAATGAATCTACATTCTATATTTCTCTGATATTCTAAAACTCCTCAGAGGGAGTGAAGTCAGCATTATTACTTTCAGCTGTAGGAGGACAAAATTAACTTTTATAGAAGTTAATTGATCTATCCAAAATCACACAGCTGATTTATAGCTGAGTCACAATTTGAATCCAAATTTTCAGATTTCAATTTCAGCACTTTCTTCATTATCACAGTTAATGCTAAACAAAACATCAAATTCTTATTTGAAAACATTCTAACTTCAACTTGAGTCAAAACATTAAGAGACATTGTGTGAACAGAAAACATACATGAAAAAAACCCTCTATGTGAGAGAAAAAGAACAGATAGATGTATATATATATAGATTCTGCCATTACAACAACAGAACAGCTGAGCAAATATAAAACATTCAGTGAGTCATGTGAATGTTTTAAAGGAGACAATTAACAGTAGAAATTTGAAAAACTCAGGATGAGTGATTTTTTAATGAAGTCATTTAGCATCCAGTTGAGATAAAATTGATTGCGCCTAAAGTTTTTCATGTTTCTTGAAAGGTAGAATTAGCTAAGGAATTGAATAAAAGGAGTCAATGTGCAGCGGCTAAAACTCAGTATCACCTCTCAGTTCAATATTTCAAAGAGGGTAAGTTCAGGATTAGGAATTCTAAAAGAATTCAAATGTATTTTTATATTTTATAATTTTATATATGATATTTTTATCATACATTTATTTCATATTTGTATTTTGTATTTATGTATTTTTTATTTTTAAATAAAAATAAGTAAAAGTCTTTTAAACAACATAACAACAGGAGGATAGCAATACCAGTAAGTGAACATATTTGAGGTTTTCATTACTTTCTTAATAAGGCAAGGAAAACCTGAAATTGGTTCTTTAAATGTTGCCAAAAGATTCTTGTGTGGATTGCCAATTTGTAACTGAGTTCTTGGCTCACAGTGTAAGTGCGGCTTCCCCCTCACTCAACACAGCCCTTTTTATGATAACTGAAATTCATCTAAAATTCAATGAATTTCAAAGAGAGTAGGATACAAACAAAAACTCACTGGAACTTTTTCTTGATGTTAATATTTTAATAGTTTCCAACCGAGAGACAAGAAAGGATATTGAACATGAATGTGCTTATAGAAGTATATCAGGGGTATATGGCAGAGGCTGTGCTTGGTTGGGATTGAAGGACAAAAACCAAACTGCTTAAGCCCAATATACAACTCAGATTTCAATCAGAAATGTTTGCTAATTCAACTAATTTTCCTTATCTTATTATTTTCCCCTCAAAGCCTGACATATCTTATTTTGATTAAATGAATATGACTTGTTTCTTTTCTGTTTTTTTTTTTTTTAGGTCATTCTGGCCTTAATTGGGGGCAGAAAGGGGTTATTTTATAATGTTGAGGAATAATTTCATGATCATTACAACACCCACACAAACGAACTTAATTCATTTATAAACTTGAGCTTCGTCAGGAAAATGCTACCTTAACTGGCTTTTCAAATGCCAGAGAATGGTTCATTAGTTTTAACTGTAATATTATGATGACAATTCATGTAATAAAATGGAGAACCATATCTTTTTATATACATAAAAATAATGCAGTCTCTGATGAATTTAGGATTTCTGACAGTTCAGTTATCAAGTCTTGATATAAATTAATGCAGCATATTGAAAAGGCATATTTCCACTGTTATGGTACATTTAAACTGACATGGAATAGGACTGAACAATGATTCTTTGATCTATAAAGAATTTATATAGTATGTAATAAGCATTATGCTATCTGAAATTTACATATAGCAGATTGAAAAGAATCTAAATTTCCAAGTAAATTCCAATTAGAAGTGGCCTGGACAGAAGTCCTCCATTAATAACTTGTAAATAAACTGATATTTTTAATAGTGTTTTGTGACCAAAAAAGGTAGTCACTTTATTTCTTCCTTGAAAAATGTATATTATACTAGAAAAATACAATGCTTACACAAATCATAAATTGTAAAGTTGTTTTAGGGATTTCAAATTAGTGGCTGTGGAATAATTATTAAGGAACAAAAACAAAATGAATAAATTAAAAACAAAACCAAATCAGGTATTGTATACCTAATATACTCCTGGCACTATGCCAACTGCTGGGCATGAGGCAAGAGACTTCTGTCTTAAAGAAGCTCAGGTTCCAAAGGAAAGATGCTGGCAAGGCAGAGATATGACAGCTTCCTTTCCAGGAAGGGCCAGGGGCTCTGTAAACACTGAGAAGAGCTAGTGGTTTGTCCAAAATAGATGAGGATTGGTGAAGCTCATTAGAAAAAATACCAGACATACACCTTAAAGGATTATTAAAATCTAAAAGGATGGGTGAAGGAAAAGATGCACACACAGGCAGAAGAAATGCAATGGGTAAAGGTACAAAGATGCCAGAGGGCAAAGTGTGTTTGGGAAAAAGAAATGTGCATAAGTAATTCAGGACATCCTGTACAAACTATGAGGCTGGAAGAAAAGATGAAAACCACATGCAAAAAGACTTGAGTTCCCATTAAAGGATCTAAATTTTATCCGAAAATCAATGAAAAATAGTTAAAGAAAGTATTTTAATTAAGATCAAATTATATATTAAGATGCTTACCTGGTTGGCAATTTGAAAGATGAAACTGACATAGAGCAAAGCAGAAAGAGACCTTAATGTAGGAACTTGCAATAATTCAACTAAGAAATATTTTTAAATAATCATAGAAAAGGTAATTAATTAACCTAACCCTAGCTCAAATCTACTTTTTTTCTTTTGGCACCAAACTGGATTGTAGAAGTAATCCAATTAGGAAGAATTTTAAAATGTTTACTTAAAATCCAAAATCTTTGATTGGTTACCAATATATACCTTTTTGTTACCCTATAAAATTTTGTTTCAATATTTGTTACTCAAATACCTACAGGGGATAAACATATTAGTAAGCATTAAGATAGAAACAAATAAAGGTGAAAAATAATCATATGAATAAATACCAAAATTTATATTTTATCTATCCATCTAATCTATACAATTAACTGTAGATATTTGATTTTCATGTAATTTCAAATCTTTTTGAAAAATTTACGTGGAGATAGATAAAACTCCAAGTTGTGTTATTTGAACAGCACTGTCTCAATTCTTTAATAATGGGTAGAAAAATTTGTCAGCAAATTTTCCATGGTATTTTTCTGAACTCCAATTTAATACCCTCATACATTAAAATAATTTTTATAAAGAAAAAATTCACTGATATAGTTTGGATATTTGTATATTTGTCCCCTCCAAATCTCATGTTTAAATGTGATCCCCAACATTGGAGGTGGGGTCTAATGGGAGGTGTTTGGGTCTTGGGGGCGGATCCTCATGAAAGGCTTGGCATAGTCCTAGCAGTAATGAGGAGGTTCTCCCTATATTAGTTCCCAGGAGAACTGAGAACTGATAGTTACAAAGTGGCTAGCACTTCTCTCCCCATTCCCTCTTGCTTCTCTGTCACCATGTGATCAGTGGGACAACTGGCTCTCCTTCCCCTGCTGGTGGGAGTAGACTAAGGGCCCCACCAAAAGTAGATGCTAGTGCCATGCTTCTTGTACAGCCTGCAGAACCATGAGCCAAATAAACCTCTTTTCTTTATAAATTACTCAGCCCCAGGTATTCCTTTATAGCAATGCAAATGGACTATGACAGTCAGCCAAACAAATTTCATTAAGAGATAGCCATTTTAATTTTGTCTATCTCTACTGACTATTTATGGGTCTATACTTTCAAACCATAAAGCTATTAGGAATTTAAAGATTTAAGTGTTTATATTCATGACTACTTTCTTCTCCGTGTGGAGACAGCTCTTGGACACATCCTAAATTATGGAAGTTTCCTCCTTACAATAGTACAGAGATATTCCAGAAGAACAATTAAGTTAATTATTATTCTCAAAAATGAAGAGCAATTTAAAGCTAAGTCAGTTCTAAGGAGTAGGTAAGGAGCTTTTCAGATTTGCATATGAATCACTTCTTTTATATAAAAGAGTTTCTTGCTTTCTAATGTGAGATGATGAATGCACACTGGTTATTCTGGTTAAACTTTGCCAGTTAATATCAGTTAGAAAGAAAGCAGGGCCTAAGTCAGGTTCTGTTCTATGACTAGTAGAAAGAGCAGGTTGTGTATTCTATCTTCTTTTAGAAGAATAAGGAAGTAAAACAACCCTATATTCAAAAATCTAGTCCTAGATCAGAGGAAAGCAAAACAAGATGAAAAATGCCAAGGGAGATAATAATCTCTACAAAAATCAAATAAATTATATCCTGAATTTTATAATGAATTACACTCAGAAGGAAGTCTTGGAGCACTGGTAACTAATATGAAAATTCCAAAAGGACTCCAACCTAAGTCACTGGAAGGCATCATTTTCCATAGAATATTCTAGTGTAGTTAAAGGATCCCTGAGGGGAAAGGAAGCTATGAGCACAAATCTGAAGTAAAAATTTATAAAGAGAACTCAATTCACAGACTTCTAACTTCAGTCCCAAAAAGTCCAAGTTCATAAAGACTTGTAGCTGAAAGGCTGGCGGCAGCTATTCCATTTGGGGGACATAGCAAAAGCTTTGATCCTTGGCAGTGCTAAATTTAACAGTCGTGTTCCTCTATGGAAAAAGAAACCTATCAGGAAAAAACGAAGTTCATCATAACACAAAACAACAAATTTCTATTCATAGTTTTGCTTATTTGTGCAAAAGTTATAGAATTGCTATTATTTCAAAAAAGAAAAAGGATAGTTTTTACATAAAAGGTCAATAATTTAATAATACGTTTTTCTTTGTAAAAAACTAAAAATCATTCCAAACTTTGTGAATTTTTTCTAGGTCCATAAACTATGAGTATGTTTTTATCTTAAAAAACAAAAAAACTTTTAGTTTCTAAATGTATTGAAGTAAATTCTTTGCAAAGAGAAAATAAAATAAATTCAGATTGTTTTTAAAGATAAACTTTGTTCATTGCTTAATGGAATAACAGCAGTGATACTAAATTTTAAAAGCAACTATTCCTGAGAGAATTCCACATTCTTCCATTTTCACATCAATTTGATTTATAGCACTTCTCGACCTATAAGAAAATTGGAGTGGGGGGACATCTGGTTTAAAGAGAGATTAAAGAAAATACCTTGCACAGTGGAGAATTTTTAGCAAGACAAGTACTTCAAGACATAAACAGAGTAAATGATTTATAAGAGTGTCGGGTTCCAGTCTGAGGGTCAAAGTCTGAAATGTTAGTTCTTGGTGTGCTCTTGGCTGAAGAATGACCAGACACACTGAAAGCAAGGTAAGCATGAACATGAGAACCAGATCTCTTGTCATAGCAAAAAGAGACCTTAGTGTTGGTCTGGGTCTTGTGTTATAGTGTCTGGATTGGACCCTCCTCATGGCTCAGATGTCACCATGGAACTACTTTGATCAGACAGTTGGGAGTTATATGACCTGAGTCGTACTATGCATGGGGATCTCCCATGAGCCTCTCTGAAATCCCATTTGTGGGGGTGAACTGCAATGTAGATTTAAGCTAATGACATGATAATTAGCCTTAGGTTGTCCTAAGTCACCTTTCAGACTCTATTGTACCAATGTCACTTTGCCCATGGGCTAGAGAGTCCTCTGCATTCTTTTGCAGTTGGTGTCCTACGTTCTGACTGGCAGATTGGTAGGGCGTTGCCTCCTCCCTCAGGTATGGCAGTCACTTGGGACAGGATTAAGGTGGGGACAGCACCAAGATGGAGGCCTGGGGTCTGCCCTTGTCCTTCTTCCCAGGTGGGGCAATTGTTCAAGGCAGCACCAAGGCAAGGCACCCACTTCCATCCCTAGGAGACCTAGAATCCCTTCTTATCTACCTAACAAGGGTGTCATAAAATTATTCTAAATCTCAAGAAAATTTCTGTCACATAGCTTATTCCTTATATCTAAAATAATACCAGATGTTCAACAATCCCACTAATGGGTCTATATCCAAAAGAAATACAAGAGATATAAGCACTCCTATGTTTATTGCAGCCTTATTGACAATAGCAAAGGTTTGGAATCAACCGAAGTATCCATCAATGGATGAATGAATGGATAAAGAAAATGAGGTAAAACAACCATGAATCACTCAATGCCAGGGATAAGTTCTGAGAAGTGTGTCTTAGAAGATTTTGTCATTATGCGAACATCATAGAGTATACTTACAAATCTGCATGGTACAGCCTACTACACACCTAGGCTATATGGTAAAGCCCATTTGCTACTAGGTTACAAACCTGTGCATCATGTTAATGTACTAAAGACTGTAGGCAATTGTAACAATGGTAAGTATTTATGTATCTATATATATCTAAACATAAAAAGGTACAGTAAAAATATGGCATAAAAGATAAAACACAATACACCTGTACAAAGCTTGCAGGGCTGGAAGTGGCTCTGGCTGAGTCTGTGGTGAGTGAATGGGAAGGTCTAGGATAGTTACTATATACTACTGTAGACTTTAGAAACAACTTTTCTGCAGAGAATGGCTAAAAACAAAAATGGGTACCAAAATGAAGATAGTAGGAAAGGAAACTACAACAGGCTCTTGAGAAACTTATAACATCGGGGAGAAATGAACCTTTGCTGAGAGACTGGTTGTTCCCACAGCCTAATCAGGCGTCCTCAAACTACAGCCCATGGGCCACATGTGGGTGTTTTTGCCCGTTTGTTTTTAAGATATGTGCAGTGTGCATAGGAATTTGTTCATAGTTTTTTTTAAACTATAGTCTGGCCCGCCAACAGTCTGAGGGACAGTGAACTGGCCCCCTGTTTAAAAAGTTTGAGGATCCCTGGCCTAAGTCAACTCATCTAAAGTAATAAAATCACCTACTTCCAGCACTGTCCACACTTTTGAGCTCTGTTATCTTTTCCTTATAAAGAAAAAAAGAAGGTTCATTCTAAAGTAAGAGGTATTTGTTACCTTCTCCTATTTTGGGCTTTGGTATAATCTTTGTTTCAATATATGAATAGTGCAGGATATGGGCACATACTCTGTAATGACCAGATTTAAATCCAATTCTGTCCCTTTTCAGTTGTGTTATCGTGTGCAAAGAACTAACTTTTTGTGCCTCACATGCCTCCTCTGTAAAATGGAAATAATAAAATTTGCCTCCCCCCATGGTGTTTTGAGGATTAACTGGATTAGCACATGTAAAACAAAGAAGTATCTGGCATATAGCAATGCTATGGATGTTAGTATTTACCATCATTAATCTCACTATTTTTATTTGCTATGAATACTTTTTGCTAAGATATTTATGGCTTCCATAGGTGATAAATGTATTGTATGTCTTTATGAACTCAATTCTAATCCATTAGAAAAATCCTGTTGACTCTACATTCAAAATGTATCTAGAATGCAAATAAATCAGATGATCCTGCTTCTGTGCTCAAAACTTGTAAGCAGCTTCTTTTTTTTTTTTTTTTTTAAATCTCAGTGAAGCACAACAGCCAATTGCACCCTCCATGATCTGGCCATGCCCCTTCTATCCCTCTCTAATCCCATCTCCTTCCCCAGCCCCCAACTTTACTCCAGGGAACTGTCCTTCCTGCTTTTCCTTAAACACTCCAGCAAATGCTTTTATTAAATACTTCTGGGCCTTTGTTCAAGCTCCTCCCTCTGCCTGGAACACTCTTCATCCAGGTAACCCCACTGTCAACTTCCTCACCTTCATGTCTTTGTCCAAATGTCATCTTCTAACCGACTGTGTAATGTGCTTATGATACATGTTTATTAATATATTTTATCTGCTACAAAAATGAAAGCTTTATGATGGAAGGGTCCTCTGTTTCATTATTGATGTCAAGGAATCAGGTAGTGCCCGGTACATGATAGGTGGTAAATAAATACTGTTGGCTGAGTAAATAAATGAACAAACTGAGTATACTTGCAAAAGTCTGCTTTCAATAAACAAAACCTTTGTTTAGCGGTTAACTATGCCATCATGGAAAGTTAACATCTAAGAAACTGTGCCTATTAAAAGAAACAAAATGCTGAAAGGTAAATAAAGCCTAAATGCTGAGGGATGGGGACAAAAGGAAGGATTTCATAGTCATGCAGGTTCCACATTTGGATTGAGGAAGGTCAGCTATTCCAGGCTAATAAGGAAATCATCCCTCAGAAGCTCTGAGACAGTAGCGCTGTTTAGATCTGCACTTTAATATTTAATTTCATATATTTCCTGAAGGAAACTGATTAATAATTGCAACCAGTGAAGCATGTACTTTAAAAGACTGACCCTGCAAGCTGTTGTTTTTTGAAGATTAAAATAGCACCTTTTTCCCTATAAAACAAGGCACTGGTGGGACATCTTTTTAAGTTCGCAGAGCTGAAAATAAACTGAAGCAAAATATGAAAGATAACTAATTAGTCACATGCTTTGCAGTTTTTTTAAGACAACAAAGCTAATTGGTACACATTTTGATACTCTGAGTTGATCCTAATCAAATATTAATTTGAAATTATTATGCCTTTCAAAACTCCTTTCTATTTTAATAAATTTATCTCAACCCCCCAACCCATCAACTCTCAAATTCTAGCTCATTATGCATTTATCAATGAAGGATCAAAAATAACAAAACTAACACCCACCATTTCTACTACGGCAATCCAACAGTCAACATAATCAGGTGTGTCCAATTATTAAATGGCATCTCCAGTTTAGTATGGGACATGATCAGCTGCAGGTCATTCACAGAAAGTATACTATTTTAAAGATGATGAATAACTGAAATCTGATGTAGCAAAAATGTTTGAAGTAAAATGTTGTGGTTTAATTTCTCTTCAATTCATCCTTTGATTTAACTGTGTCGTTTATCATCCACGAAATCCTTCTGTGTCTTTATTGGCATCTTCTTCCCCTTTTCAACCTTTTAATTATTTATAGATACCAATAATTGTTTCTAAGAGATTTGATGCATAGTCAAATTTCCTATAAACATCTTAATATTATCAACCAAACTGAAAATGATAAAGGACAATTAGTAAAAATGAATGCTCCTGAAAATTTACATGGAATGTAGAGAGAGCTTATGCACTTGGAATAAGCTAAATTTGTAAATTTTATCCCAAATAAAATTGCTTCAAGTCTAACTTACAATCAGATTCCCACTGGCAGAGAAAAGCTACTTTTAGAATGAAAAAAAGACTGGTCATTTTCATGTTTACTAAGAAGTACTTTAAATAGATTTTTAAAATTTATACCAAGGATACATGAATTAGTTTCTTTCAGTGTAGTTTTGCTTATACACACACACACACACACAGACACACACACAGAATACCTAAAGAAAGAAAACCTTAAACCCCAAGAAACTTACATAAAAAATAAAAACTCTCCATCCTATCCTCAACTAGCAATTAACAGTTTCACCACCAAGGAGAAACAATTTTCTGTGGATCTGCAAGAAGAATCTGAAGAGTAATATAAAACAGTTATTAAAGGCTAAGAAACCCTGGACTTTTACCTTCTGGAAATTTCTTTCATTGAAGCCAGGGAGAGGTAAAAGCTGATGTTGAAATGCTTTCGATCAAATGAACCTTGACATAGTACTATAATCTGAGACCAATCAAGGAGGGAAGATGAGCAGTGTGTCCAGACATTCAGATGTGACACTACTGGTTATGGCTTGCCTGGCTGAATTAGTATCAAATAAAACAACTATTCCAGGCCTTTTACACTCAGGCAACAAAAATCCCAAAGGAACTTAAACCTTTAAAGGAGTTATTTGTCAGGATGGATGTAGCCCTTTCCTAGTAACCTTGACAGGACAATGAAAGAGAAAGATCTAGCTATTATCAGCTGTGCCCTCATTGCTACTTGTTCCTTTTGAAAATGATTATAAAATTAATTGGTCACTATTTTCTGAAACTAATTGACACTACAAGCTTAATTTTCGTGGCTTTCTTCTGAGAGACAAACCCATAGCTACTTAGTATCAATAATTAGAATGACATTTCCACTATTTTGCAAGAAAAAAATCTTTTTAGTTCTTGTTGTTAATAGACCTTTTAATTATAGAAGGTCTTCTTGGGAGGAGGGCCTGTTTAAATCATCTGTGTTTTTTTTTTTTAAACTATGCATTTCCTGAAATTCCACATATAGGCACGCCCTCCTCAAATCCTACTTTGTAATCTTTATTAAAACTTCAGGTTCTAATGATGAAATATTGCAATCATGCAAATATCATAAGGGAAAAGGAACATGGTTTCCAAAATTATTTTCACATTCTATACCACAGAGGAAGCTATTCAGACCCTTTTTGTCTTTTTTTCCAACGAAATAGAAAAGTAGTCATTACATTCTGATCAGAAAACAACAGGAAACCCCCAGCTGCTTAGGTCCTTTAGGTTCGCCTCCCAATTCTGCTTCTCTTAAAACCACAGGAAGTAATCAGGCAGACCTGGGTTTGAATCCTAAATTCTGCTGTTTATGTTTTGACCTTAAGTCTCTTTACTTCCATGAATTCCAGGTTTCCCATCTATGGCAGGAGTATGATAAGCACCTTGTTTGCATAAATCTATAAAGGCAACTATATCATAAACACATAACACTGTGCTTGGCACATTATATGCTCTTAACACTACTATAAAAAGCATGGTCAGGTGCAGTGGCTCACACCTATAAACATAGCACTCTAAGAGGCAGAGGTGGGAGGACTGCTTGAGATTAGGAGTTGGAGGGCAGCCTGAGCAAGAGTGAGACCCCATCTCTACTAAAATAGAAAAAAATTAGTTGGTCAACTAAAAATAGAGAAGTATTAGCCAGGCACAATGGTGCGTGCATATAGTCCCAGCTACTTAGGAGGTTGAGGCAGGAGTATAGCTTGAGCCCAGGAGTTTGAGACTGCTGTGAGCTAGGCTGATGCCACGGCACTCTAGCCCAGGCAACATAGCAAGACTATGTCTCAAAAAAAAAAAATACTGTAAACCTATATTCCTTAGAAATTGTAATTATGCATATGGTTATATACCAAGTTTTCAATTTTCCAAGTGCTTTCACGTGTATTATCTCCTTTGATTCTAGGAAGGAAGGAAGAAAAGAAGGAAGAGAGGGGGGAAGGAAGGAATGGACGGATTAGTTTAACAACTATTATCCCACTTAACCATTTACTAGATAAGGAAACATGGCAAGGAAGTTGGTATTCCACCAAGGTCCTACAGCAGGGCCAGAGGTTCAGATTTTCAAAATAATTTGATCCAATCTGTTCTTTTAACAAATGAATAGACAAAGGTTCACAGAACTTCAAGTAAGAAAGTTAGAACCAAACTGGTATGCTTTTTTGGTAGAACAGCTGTGGTCTAACCCACATTTTCCCTTCATACTGGCTTCCAACAGGGAGCAAGAGTGGCAGCAGCATACAGAGGATCTATTCTACTAAGAGCTTGGAGGAATAAGTATTTACATGATTCCAGAGTAGTCAGGGGCTTCTCCCCAAATCCCAACCCCTGACTACTCTCCATATCCCAGGACTATATCACAGGCCATAAGAATTGAAAAAAAATGATTATATGACTCACCCCCAACATAGACACCTTTTATAATTCAACATAGCAAAGCAGTTCTAAATCATAAAATGAGGCTAAGAAGACCAAAAAGGTTATAACTTTACCTAAGATAACACTTTTAACACTTGTTTTGAAATTTTACACACAAAATTAATTTTTAAAAAGAATCTCTGCCTTGTGGGTGTCCTAATCACACACCAGTTGGCCAAGTGGAGAATCCAGCATCATCACATATTTGCCTTCAGCTCCTGAACGCTCCGACTGCACATGGTGGACTCGGGCCAAGTCCTTTCTCTAATCCCTTTTCTTTCTTTGGTCCCACTATTTGTTCCACTTACATGTTCTGGCTCTGTTTCCATGGAGATAAGGACTCCCAACCTTCCCAATCCCAGGGCTATATCCATATTGATGAACTTGCTACCTCATTGAAAAAGGATTTTAAAAGACAGTATCTTGAAGGCAGAAAGTTATTTGTGGTGCATCAAAATAATGTGTCTGCTAGTAGTAATTAAGTTGTAAATTCTCAGTAGCAAAGTATAACTTAAGGACCGCAAGTGACCAAGACAGTTTCAGAAATTTGGATTCATTGCAGAAAAATTACACAAGAAAGGAATTTACAAGTCAGTTAGATGGTAGATAAAAATTTAATAGGTCCATCATCTCATTGTTTTCCTCCCTCAAAAATTGTAGTGGAGTCAAAATAAAACTTTTCTTGATCCTTAGCCAGTGTTTTTTATACACATTTAGTCACCCAACTCAGTGATTTGTCATCTATCAAGGTAAAGTTTACTTTTCCATGGAACTATGTGATTTGGCATGATGCTGTTTGCTAACTGGAATCATCTCTACTTTAATTCACAGTTGTCTAAAATCACTTATAGGTAAAAGGCATGTTTATCAACCCAATTGAAGCTTTTTCTCAATCTGAACATTTCTAAATACATTTTATAAAAATAATCTTAAGCTTCTATTAAATATTTTTATTTTATTCCTATTTAATTTAGTAAAAAGTTTCAGCATTTTACATTTTTTACTTCTATTTATGTTATTTTGATTATTTACCTAGACATCCATTTTCCATGCATATAGAAATTTATGTTAATACTATCCGTAGAGCTTCTATTTGGAACATGTGCATCTTGTTTGAAAAATCTCATTTATATTTTCCTGTAGGTGCATTTTTCAATTTCTTTCTTTTCTATAGCCTTAACCATGCACGTCAAAAAGTATTAAATAATTGTATAGTTGACATCCCAGTGTTTTTCTCATCTCTGCATTCATTCCCATAGGCCCAACACCTCTGCCCTTACCTTAATCAGGAGCAGGCAGGATTATTCTGGGCATTAGTCTAAACCACTGGCTGCAATAAATGCAAAAACATATCTTACTCTTCTGTCTTCACTGAACAGGAATTGAAAAGAGGAAAGGGAGCTCTAGCTGCTATGGGTGGCCTTAGACGTATGCATTCATGACCTTTCAGCCTTCTTAGTTTCCCAGATCCTGATCCAGTATGAAACCTGTTGGATAACTACAGTCTGACATGATCCTTGGACTTAACTCTTCTGCCTAACCTTGCACTCTTGCTGTCAACACCTAACAGTGACTCCTTGGCTTAGGACACAACTCCAAAGCAGGCTTTGTCAATTAGTACCCTTGAATTAATCCATTCCTCCCTCCCTCCCGACCTCTCTCCCTCCCTTTCTTCCTTTTCTCCTTCATTCCTTCTTTCTTTCTTTCCTTCCTTTCTTCCTTCAGTTATTCCTTCCTTCCCTCCATTCTTCCTTTTTTTTTTCTTCCTTCCTTTTATTTCAAAGCAAAATACAGAGAAATAAGAGCTGTGAATTTTACTCTGGCTTTCTCATAACATTGCCATGTTGTTATATCTTTAAATGCTTCTTTTTATACCTCTGTCTGCAATATCAATTTCGTTTTCCAATATTTTCTTTGTGTAGTTCATAACTTTTCTATTTTATTTCTTACAGACTTTGTTCTCCCTGGCAAAGATTCTTTGCTTGGCTAAACCTCAGTCATGTTTCTCTCCTAGGTCCAACTGTGCACTGACTTGTAAAATCCAATTTTACTAAAGAACCCCGCTAAGTAAGTTTAGCAAGAGCCTGTCTACCCTTGATATATGATCATTCTTGATATCTCATCAAGTTCATCATGCTCCACCATGATATTTGATCACCCTGGCCTATCTTTAGCAAGAATCCTGTTAGGTTGGTTTAGCCAGTATCTCCCTTACTCCTGAAATTTCCTTTTTGGTAATTTTTCATCCACTGACCTCTACCCTGTCCCTTGCCTATAAATTCCCACTTGTGTATGCTATATTGGAAGTTGAGCCCAACCTCTCCTCCACTGCAAGACTCTATGGTCTTTATACCTATCACAATGGTCCTGAATATAGTCTTTTTAACTTCCTTTAAGAACTATCACTGAATATTTTTTAACATGCCTGTCAACATCTCAGCTTATTCCATCCATAAGGTGTGCCTCCTAGTCTATGAATGTTTTTGCTTTGAAAGCTGATCTAGTCCCCTTTCTACTGCTTTTCTCTGGAGTTAAGAATATTAAAAACATTTCAATTTACTAATTCAGACTTCTTTCTGGAGAATACTTAGTACAGTGTGCTCTATGACACACAGGGCAATGGTCAGGTCCCTTCCCAGGGAATTTGGCAAAATGAAGCACAGAGTTTTTGTCAAGGTTAAATTCATAAACTGGACACACTATGATGAGACTAGAAATTGTGAAAGTAAAATAACTCACAGTGGTAGAAATATAGAAACTAAGATCAATACATTCAACAAATATTTTCCAAGTATCTATTATGTGCCAAGCACTGTTTTAGGAGTTTGGGATGCATCACTGAACAAAACAGATAAAGGTGCAGAATTCAATAGGATGTTAATGCAGAAACTTAAAGGACGAGATTAAGCTGCCAAGTGCATACCTGGGCAAAGGTGTTCCACGCAAAGGCACATGAGTGCAGAGGCCCTTCCTGTGCTCCAGGAATAAGGAAAGCAATATGAAAGCCAATGAGACTGGGGCAGAGTGAGCAAGACAAACAACTGGGAGAGACTATCAGAGGAACAGAAAGATAAGGAGCTGTCAGATACAAGTGCCAAGATGGGACAACATCAGGTAGGGCCAAGTTGATCACTGTAAAGATTTTGGCTTTTATTCTGTGTAAAACTGGAAAGTATGACATGGCTCTGAGTAGAGGAGCAACACATTTAATACATGATCAAACTCAGGCATGACAGGATCACTCTGGCTATTGCAGTGGGGCAAGGGTCGAGCAGTGTCTCTGGTTGGTGCTGCTGCAATAACACAGGTGAGAGAGCACAATAGCGTTGACCAGTGTGGTAGCAAGGGGAAGTGGCTGCTCTCTGCATGTATTTGGAACATAATGTCATAGATTATATGTGGTGACTGAGAAAGAGCTTAGAATCAAGGATGTTTGCAAGGTGTTTCTCCTGAAAATTGGAAGGATGAGGTTTTCATTACCTGAGATAGCCAAGATGTACTTAGAAGAGATTTTATGAGGAAGATCAGAAGTTTAGTTTTAGGCATATGTAGTTTCAGAGATTCCTTAGACATCCAAGCATTTATACCAGAGTCACCCTAAAAGACAAATCACTGTCTTCTCTCCTTTCTCCTCCCTGTTTCCCAGTTATTCTCCCTCCCTATCTCTCAGTTAATACTTTCCTAAGGAAAATCCTCTGCTTGAACCTTCCTGGGTCTGTTCAACCCTTGGTCCAACTTATAGTGGTACTCAATAGAAAAACAGAAAAGATACTGTGTATTTGCTAAAGATAAAACATATTTCATTGTTGAACTGATTCTGAAAGGAAGCCATAATATATAGCCTATGTCATAGAATTACAGACCTTTAGGAATCTCAGGCAGAATCTACAGCAACCTCTTATTTTATATTGTGGAAGCAGAAGCCCAGGGAGGATAAATGACTTTCAAAAGGTCAATCATCTTGTTATTACAGAGCTGGAGCTAGAACCCAGGGCTCCTGCAAGCTATTAGAGGATGCTGCCTCTCAGCTGATTTCCTGCTTTTGCTATAATTCATATGCTGCAGCATTCGCATTCTATTTACATATTTTTATTTGGAAACACAATTAAATGCCAGACTTTTAGCATATGGTCACCACTTCCCTGGCCTCGAAAACAAAACTTTGTTTTTTCCTTTCTTTTCTAATTAGATGTCTTTTGAGACCTTTAGTTAACCTCAAAAAGAATAGGACTATGGACTATAAAATGTCAAGCAGATAAATGGTTTACACCAACAAGATAGTCTGGGATTTGAACCAGAGAAAACATAACTTTTAACTTTTAAAGACATTTAAATGAGTAATGTTGGGCTATATAAAAATGATGACATTATAATAGTTCCAAAAATTATTTATGGAGAGGGTACTGGATGATCATAATTAAAAAAAAAAAAAAACTTCATAAGATTTTGCAGTAACACTTTCTTCTACTTTAGGTTTAACTGCAATTTCATACTGAAAAATTTAGGGTCAAACAAGAACAAACAATAGATGCATTCCCACCCAGGTAGATAATACTGAATAGCTTTAATTATAATGTTGTATAGTTACATAAAATGGAAGATTATGGATTTGGTTATAATATTTTACCTGCACTTTCTATATCTTCTCCAGAAAATTCTCACAAGACAATGTTTATTGGGTCCACAGAAAAAGCAATGGATTCAGGGGGAGCTACAAATCCTTCTATTCAGTTCTAACAGTACAGAAATAGCCTAGACTTCTTTAAGGTAATTAAATAGTCAGCTGCACAATAATCTTTAAATAGAATTAGAACTTACTTTGGAACCTACTTTCAACCAGGTCCTCTCATTACATTAAGGAGCCAAATAGGGATTAATGGCGATTACAGCATATCAGTATGTGAAGCTGTGGAAGCTGTGTTTTTAAACAGTTCTGCCTTCGCCTTTCTGCCTTTCAAACTTCTATCATGGCCTTCTCCTTTTCATGCAACATGCTTAACATGCAACTCACTCACCACATGGTGAGTTGCTCATTCTTCTCACCTGCCCTGAAAGCCTCAAATCCCAACTCTCCATCCATGAATCAATGGCTTTTTACAAATTGCCCTTCTAAGTACAGCAAGGTGATTTATTGAAAATTTAATGTAGGCAGATAATCTACTGAGAAATTGACTTATGTTTTATTTCTAAGCTTTATCTCATTAGGAAAAGAAAAAAAAAGAAGGAGAAATTGTCCCATCTCCAAGAATGAAACAAGAAATTGTTCTTAAGGACTGAGCTCTGCTTGTAACAAAAAGTGGGAGACAGGTTTTTATTTATATTTTTGCTTTTCAGAACTGGAAAGGAGGATTTTTAGAGTAGAATGAGCTAAGGGTAACTCGCTAAGCAGCCCTTGGTTTCAAGGGTTAGGTCAGGCATTATATCCTGTGTTACGTGGTAATGCGTACTCCAGGAGTAAAGGCCGCCAACCTGGTCAAAACAGTCAGGCTACTTTGGGGATCGTGTAACCACCACCCACCTTGTGTAGAGCCATACCTACAAACATAGGTTCTCTTGCCACAAGGAATGACCAATACTGAAAGTCTTACCATATGTGTGTGTACAGAGAGAAAGTGGGTGTTTGAGCTGAACTTAATTTGATTTAAACAAAGATATATGATATTGCCTGCACACGTGTTTCTAAAAAAGTTTTCCTATTGCTTACAGATAATAGGCTCATAAATACCTCAAAGCAGAAAAACGACAACAAAAAAAAAATGATCACATCATTTTAAGTCTTTGATGAAGACTTAAAATGCCATTTTCAATGACGTAAAAAGCCATTTTCAATCTTTGAAAGTTATCAGTTTCTTTGAGTATGCCATTCATTGTTTTCTTGTATCTAAAGTTTTGAGTTTTGGTGTGTTTAAATTGAAAAGTATGTAGTACTGACATGGAGATTTGGAAGTAAGGGCCAAATCACATTTTTTTTTTTTAATGGAGAAACCACATAGAAAAAAGGGTGAATGACAGGGGAAAAACTGTCCCAATTCATCTGAATCAGATGCTTAATTAAAAATTTATTTAGAACACTCAGTCTACTTTACCAAAGTGAATGTTTTAGAGCCAAATAATACTGGCACAAAGGCATAATCTTTGAACAGACTTTAGGTATATTCTGTTAAATTTTGCAGCTTTTAACATTGATAGTTTTTCCAAAGCTTCCATATCAAAGATTGAAGTATGATATGATGTGATAAGAACACGGTATATGTAATAAGATGAAGTAAGAGCAGACAGAGATCATAGATAGGCTTTGATAAACTGTATCAATTACAGGAGATCATTGAAAATGTTTGGTCAAAAAAGTTATAAAAACCAAAGGATAACCTTATAATGCACTTTGGATATCAAGACATGTATCTTTTGCCCTTTTCCTGTAAAACTTATGAGAGTGTTAGATCATAATACAGGTCAGTAAAAATATATTGCATTGAATTGACTTATAGTGAAAATGAGCTGGTGATAGTAATGACCAGCATCTTTCTCAGTAGCCTAACCAGAATTCTGCATGGAGAGTTATACTGCCCACAAAAGAAAAGGCTATATTTACACAATTTCCACACTTAAATCCTCTTGTTAAAAGCTTCGTCATGCAGAAACTTGTTCCCCTATCAAGCACTTTTCATTATCAAGGAAGTTCTTAAAATCTACACTTTTTAATTTACAGTTCATAATTCTCCTTATGAAAAAGATAAGGGGACAATGAGGAATAAAATTTACCTTACCATTTATGTAAAATAGATGTAACCAGGGATCTTTTTAAATTGTATGGTTACTAACCATTGTGAGCACACATAGATCTTGATATATCATGAGATCTCATAATATCTGAAATGTTTGGAGATGTCACCCATTTTGTGGCCTATATTGATGGTAGTGTAAGCCATAGTATATTAAAAATGTCAAAGGCCACCACAGAGGCAGACTGATAACAATTTCCTTCCTCATGCATGCATATTATCTTGATTACCTCTAATATACAGAATGTGTGTTGGTAATGGAGATGCATTCCTTGGCAGGAAATTGAAGAAAATATTTATGCACAGGGTATAAAATCTTTCCAAAAGTTGCCATTTATAGGGCAGGCTTCGGATAGAGCTGAATCTGTTCACATTATGGGAAGTGCTGAACATGCTAACCTGATTTATTCCAGTTTGTAAAATATTCACTATTATTAATCCCTCATAAAGGACAAGGGAAAGACTAAATGCTAAAGATCAATGAATGCCACCTGTGGCTTGTGAGAGTCTTTGTTTCTTTCTTTAACTGTCTGACCTAAGCCACATAATAGTTTCTGCTGTTGTAGTCAATAAAAGTTTACAATGCATCTATTATATGTACAATGCAATGCTAAGCAATGTAGGAGGTAGCAAATGAAATCTTTGCCTCTAGTTGTGAAGACAAAATTTATCTGCATAAAATATCCAAAGATCTATACAAGATAGCATATTATCAAGTGTTTTGCAGAAAAGAACAGTCTGCACATAGTTAGAAATTCACTGGTTACAACCTTAGGCAAGGCTGACTTCTACAGTTGTTGTGCTTGAAAGTAGAATTTAAAAAAACAATTCGATGGCCGGGCTTGGTGGCTCAAGCCTGTAATCCTAGCTCTCTGGGAGGCCGAGGTGGGCGGATCCTTTGAGCTCAGGAGTTCGAGACCAGCCTGAGCAAGAGCAAGACCCCATCTCTACTATAAATAGAAAGAAATTAATTGGCCAACTAATATATATAGAAAAAATTAGCCGGGCATGGTGGCACATGCCTGTAGTCCCAGCTACTTGGGAGGCTGAGGCAGCAGGATTGCTTGAGCCCAGGAGTTTGAGGTTGCTGTGAGCTAGGCTGATGCCACGGCCCTCACTCTAGCCTGGGCAATAAAGTGAGACTCTGTCTCCAAAAAAAAAAAACAATTCGATTACTGAAGAGAAGTTGGGAATAGTATTCCAGGCAGGATAAATTCATGAACATATGCATAAGATTTAGGTACCTTCTGTATATTAGGAATACCACTGATATTGAGCTGATAGAAATATGGTATTCATGCTGGCAGAAAGGAAAAGGTTAGACAAAAAAAGAAAATCTTAAATTCGAGTCATTAAAACACTAAAATCAGTGCAAGAGACAGTGATAATTACTCATCCTATCTAACACCAGCAGATGATTTTAGCTTAAATCAATCCATCAGATTTATATATTTAAATTAAAAACAAAACTGTAAATCTCTATTCGATTTTGCCATGGTTGAAGAAGTGTTTCTAACTTCAAGGAGTATCCTAATTTTTCAAAGCCATCACCACCTGTACTAACACATTTTAGAGTGTTGTGCACACTTGCTAATTGCTATGTAAGTACCTTCACTCTTCTAGTCAATTTCCATCAGAATATTCTGTCCTGTGTCAAAGTTTTTTTCAGTCTATCACCATCCATCTAGTTCTAGTTTATATTTTCTTTCCTCCAGCATATGTATCAGAATCATCTCCAGCTACATATAATTAACTCTGGATTTTCTAAACATTTATAATAATTTTTTAAAATCACCAAAGACAATTATCATATTTGCTTCCAATTACGGACTGAACTATGTCTCTCCAAAATTGTTATTTAATTCCCAACCCCTGATGTGATTGACCATATTTAGAGGCAGGCCTTTAAAGAGATAATTGAGGTCAAATGAGGCTATAAGAGTGGGGCTCTAATACAACAGAACTGGTCTCTTTATAGGAAGAGGAAGAGACACCAGGAGTACACTTGTGACTGTCTGCAGGCCAAGGAGACATGCCTCAGGAGAAATCAGACCTGCTGGTACATTGACCTTGAACTTCCAGCCTACAGATCTGTGAGAAATACATATTTCTTGCTTAAGTTATCAGGTTTGGCAAAATAATACACTTCCTGAATTTACTTAATACTTGTCTTTTCTCCCTTGTTTGACTCTGATCCTCTGGAGGACAGGAGACAAAAATCATCTAATTTTTTTTAAATCTCTTATAATACTAGGACTATTTTATTTATTGCAATAATGTTATATGGCTACATGTATACATGCATGAACGCATAAATGCATTTCAGATTCTTATTATATATTCTTTAGGAAGATTTAAACTACTGATGAGGATAGGCGAGTAAAAAATCACTTAAGAATGCCAGTATAAAACTGGAAGAGTACATTATAATGGAAATGATTATAAAATCTTGAATTTGGATCCTGCTTCAATTAATAATTGTGTATATTGATCTTCAGTTTCATCCTTTAAAGAATCTGCGTAACACTCAACTTTCAGTATTATTAGAGGTAAAAGAGTCTGTTAACTACTGATTCTAATTTCTGGTGATGTTTGCTTAATATATGTTAGTTATTTTGATAATCTTAAGTAGTTTGCTTATGAAAAGAATTAGTGAAATAATAAACCTGAAAAAAGGGGTTAAATGTATTATGAGAGAAGCTGGTGCAATACAGAAGATGGGAAAATAAAGAGCTTACTATGGGAAAGGATTGCAAAGCAGTATTGAAAAGAACAGTTCAATCTGGAACCCTAATTTTTAACAATACCTATCCACATTGTCATATAGTTTGTCTTTTTTTTTTCCCCCAGCAATGCTAACTGCCTGGAAATAAGAAGAAAAGAGAATGACTGTATTCACATGGAGCTTGGGATTAGTCTGGAGGGTAGGGTCAAGAGAAAAGAACAGAATGAGAGTGCCAATGAGAATTTCTGTGAAATATCAGATCCTTGGTCCATGCTGGATAAGAAAATAAGAAAAGCCAAGAAGTTGCTGATAACAAGGGAAGATGAGGAGATGGAAATATTGATGATTTTCATGATCTCATTTCAGTATGTTATTCCTAGATTTAACCCATACTGTGGCTTCCTGAAATTTCTCTAGTGATGTTTCTCAACCATGTTTTCAATTAAGTCATGACAAACAGGATTGCAATTTATGATCATCTCGTTTCTCACCCTTGTCATAATATACTACCGTAGGACATGTGGTCATTCAAAATATTTATCTATGATTTAGAGTTCCTGTTACAATGGCCCTAGATTTTATGTTTATAAAAGGGAGCCTAACACTTGCTATTATCCTTAAAGTAGCTATATTCTCTGCAGTGTGATTATAGATTTTATGATGATAAAGTCATACCTAGGGGAGCACACATTATTTCATGACTTTATAAAAAATTTTATAATTATGTAATCACCAGAGATGGCATTTCTTTTGTTCAGGGAACATATAACATCTCAGTAGTTTTCCATTATAGCATTAGTCATATGGGGTTGGCATAAAGAATTAGGTGCCCTCCCTCAGTTCAAGGTTAACACATAGGAATCACAGAATTCACACTCCCATTGAGACTGGTTTATCCTTTCTCATAACTTTTTTCATCTAAATGAGTTATTTGATATCCTAGGAGCTCTTGCTTCTAAAATATAACACTTTAAATGTTCCTTACTATAAGAATTTAAGAAAAACAAAAATGCATTCAATGTTCTTTATGTATTTAGATATAAATTAACTTCTATCACTTTAGGTGACAGTAGTATTATAGTTTACAAGGAATTTACATGAGTATTTAGAAATTTTATCAAGTGAAATTTCCTTAGAAAAGTAAACAGTAATAAAATGTGATGAAGATAGGGTTTTTATTGCACAAGTTTCCTAGTAGAAGATACAGATGTCCCCCTATTTATAATGGTTCCGCTTTTGCTTTTTCAACTTTATGATGGTGTGAAAGTGGTACCCATTCAGTTAGAAACTATACTTTTAATTTTGGATTTTGATCTTTCCCCAGGTTAGTGATATGTGGTATGATACTCTCTCATAATGCTGGGCCAAATCATCATCACACAAAGCCTATTTTATAATAAAGTATTTAATATCTCATGTTATTTATTGAATATTGTACTGAAAGTTTTCTTAGTACATTTAAGGTAGGTTAGGCTAAGCTATTATGTTCAGTAGGTTAGACGTAGCAAATGCATTTTTGACCTACGATATTTTCAAATTACAATGGGTTCATTGAGATGTAACCCTATTTAAGTTGAATAACACTGTACATGTGTGTTAAAAAGCTTCAATAAAAAGCAAAAAAGGTAGGCTAGGGTCATTTCTTGGTTGTTTAGACAGCTTTAGTTTAAGAAGAATGATTAAGTTTACCAGGATATTGATCTGACTATAACTTCATTCCTTCCAAAATAAAATGTTTTAATATTACTCACTTGAACATATTTTTTGGATACTTATCTAAGCTGACGAGTTTTATAGTTTATATAATGTATCTCATATATAAAATATTTATTATGAGTTTTCTTTGGATAATTTATAATTAAAGTTACTAAAGCAAAAAAAAATCTTAAAACATATTTTCCTATGAAATAAGGTTCTCCTTAGTGTTATGATTCTGTGTATACACATGCATTTACACAATGAACCTCTTCTGCAAAAGATCCCAAGATTATCTAAAATAAACCTCAGTGAATGGGAAATCACTAAGCTTTATCTTTCACTTAGAATTGAGGCTGAAGCTACTTCCAAATCAACCATTACAAATGATTTTTTTTTGTTTTAACCTTTATTATTAATTAATAGAAAAAGAACTATAATAGACTCATTACTTGCTCACACAAATAACATCTTTGTCATGGAAATAACTATACTTTCTAGAAAAAATGAGAAGAATGGCATCGTTTTGCATTTTTGCAAGTCTTTTAATGGCTGGCTCAACAGAAGAGAGCTGGAATATCATGTCTGTTCTGTATTCAATCTATTGAAATATGTTGTTTTGGTTTAAATATACGAAGAAAATTCTGCCTCACAAGATACACAGTTGGGAAAGGGTGGTGTATTTTTATAGCATTCTGAGATAACTGTGGATATTCTTTGACAGTATACCAAATCTGGACAAGTGCTATTTCCAAAAGTGTAGTTGGAAGGTGGAATTTGAAACCATAGCAATGAACTTTTCATACTCTTACGTTATCCATTCCTCTATCTTGCAATTTGAATGGATCTGTTACCCATGCATGATTTTGTAATATCTTACATTGGACATTTGTAAAATATTGGTTTCCTGAGTTATGCTCATTTTTGAAATGTTGACACATTTCATTATATAATACATATATAAAAAACACATTTTAAACATCACCACTAATCTTATAAGAAAAGTCTAAGTACTGGGAAGCTGCAAAACTCATAATAGCTATTGTGACAGGGTCATTTCCTTCACTTTTGAGAAAATGTCTGCCAAATACCCACATCTGAATAACCATGGTTGGCATGTCAGTTGTTCATTCAAGAAAAAAAGGCATTGTATTAAAAAACTAGTCAGTTCGGTTTGCCACTTGATCAAGGGCACAAGTGTCTTTTCCTGAGACAACCAGATTATTTTCATTTGATGCAGAAGTGCTCTATGCATATTTTCTATTTCATCAATAAAATCTTAAAATATTAAAAATATGACAGTTTTAGACTTATTAAAATTAGAAACTTTGCTGCTTCCACATTCTTAAGTGAAACTAGCTTTGTATTTTTAAACAGTGAATATTTGGGGATGAAGAATATGACAGCTTGGTGCCACTGCTTTCAATCATCTAAGGCATCCACTATTGCTTTGTAGCATCAGTGCAAATATCAATACAATTAACAAAGGCAAATGATGTGTTAAAATATGATTTAAATTGTTTGACCTTGGGGATTCCCTAAAAATATCTCAGAGAGCCCCAGGGATCTGTGGCCCACAATTTGAGACCCTCACACCATTTCTTGAGCTATAGACCCCTACGTTCAATGGTCTGCTAGATGTCCTTATACACTGTTATTTCAAGAGTTTTGATTATTGGTCACATTTCCTCCTTTCCCCAAGCTGTTCTTTCATTTCCTATCTCAGACACCATCATCATCCACATCATTCAAGTCAGAAACCCAAGACTCACTCTTGATTTTTCTTTCTCCATAACTCTTTATGTCTAATCAGTCGCTAAATGCAATCTTTTATGTATGTTTATTTCTAACACTATTAAGATTGAGTTATTAAAAGCCTGCAACACACACGCACACACACACACTGCCCTATAACTAGTTTCTCCATTGTCATACTATAGATAACTTGTGAAGAAGCAAATTTAATGATGCAATATTGAGAGACAAAGGCTCTGTTCCTCAAAGTCATGATCTCGATTCCTTCCTCTGCCGCTTTCCAGATAAGTGACCTTGGCAAATTCCTTAGGCTCTGTGTTATACTGTTTGCCTTTTAAAAAAATAATAAAAGTATTTATCACATATGATTATAAAGATATAATGAGATAATTCATATAGAGTATTATCTAGATGAATTCATTGAGTATTAATCCATAGCCTGGCAAGTTATTAATAAATGTTAATGATTATTATTTTGTCAATTCCCTCTTTAAAATTCTCCCAGTTTTACTGTAAAAATTATCTGACATGTCTTTCCCACTCCTAGACTATGATCTCCTTGAAATTAGAGACTTTAACTTATATTCATTAATATATCAGCATCTGAAATACAGTTGATATTTAATAATTATCGGTTAAAGAATGCAAAGTTTTCTCTGAATTATCTACAAATATAGACTTACTTAGTTTTATTACTATGTGCATTTATTCAGTCATGTCTCAATTCTCTAAAATCCTGCCTAATTAACACATTAAAACATACTGTATTATGTTAAAACACATAAGCTAAATTGTGTGATAGGGTTAATCTGCTAACATATTGTGCCCAGTAAGGTTGGCAAAATTCAAAGCCCATTTTAAAACACATTTCTTCTAAAGACCCGTAATAGCAAAGTCTTAATCTGATCATGGGTTGGCTTGAGAAGGGGTAAAGATGGTCTATAAAACTCATGAAATTATATACAATTCTTAATGAATGCCATGTATATATTTTGGGGGGAGAAATGTCTATTGCTTTCTTTAGATTCTCAAAGAGACTGTGATCCAGGCCAGGTTAATAACCACTGTTACAGAAAATGACAGAGGATATAGGACAGGAGTTGGCAGGGTCCATGAAAGACTGGAGGAGATATATTTTTCTGTATGGAAATTTTTGGGACATGTCAATCACAGAATGAAGGCAACTGCCTACCAGGTCTATATTTATATAAACTTTGAAAATAAATTATATGAAGTTCACAACTCTGAACCCAAGTACCTGACCTCTAAACAAGAGCCAATAAATAAAGTTATGAAATCACAGTGCCAATCTTACTACATGCTTTTTCACAGTGTACCTTGTGTTTGTTGCCAACACTGCTAGGAACTTAGAGAAAGCCTGTGATAATCATAACCTTGGATTGTGAAATTTTTTGAGATTATTCAATTTAAACTAATCAATAAATATTTTTAAAACATATGTATGATACATCATTATATCCTGTAAAATATAATATGATATGTATTGCATATAGTATATAAAATATAAACTATAACATGCAATATAAAACTATATAATCTGTATAATTTGATATATAATGATATTTTCCAAAAATTTATAGTTTTTCTAGAGTAATAACATAATTTGCATATTTAATGTAGATGATAATTCTACAAGATTTTTATAGGAAATACCACCTGAATGAAGTCATTCCTCTCTGTTAAGAACAAAACAGCATTTATATTTCAATAACTACGCTTAACTCTTTTTACAACAAACATTCAATAGGGATATGCTAGTTTAGGACTCGGTTTTGTATTATTTCAGTTTATAAGTAATTTCATGTTTAAATGTATCTAGTGAACCTGAGTGTATAGTAATAATAAATCAGTGTTTTTCAAAATACGAGACCTGGGTGTATACTGCTTAAATCAGTATTTGTTAAAAATATAAGTATGATTGGAACCACACTTTAAAACATGGCAATTGATTTTACTTGCAATAGATGTTAACAAGTGTTCTGTTACAGGCTATCATGGGAACAGATATCTGTCCTGAGGTTGAAATTGACTAAAGAGCTGAGGTAGAAATAACATGGATTTGTTATAAGCATAAACATTCTGAAATCAAATATACTGATTAAAGATTCACAAGGTTTCCTCTAAATTTTTGAGTGAAATAGTCACCATACTAAAATAATACTTATCAACTTTTCATCTTTATTATCTGTTCTTGTCTGCCTCATAAAAATCAGAAAATTAAATGCAGAATCTTTCCGTTAGTGTGCTGATAAAATTGTAAATTTAAAAACAAATCAGAGAATATGAAAGTTAAGATCCTCTTAGTAACATTAACTTGTCCAACATTGATTATATATAATTCTCAGATTGGTGGTTAGTGTTCTAAATGTACACTTCATTATAAGGAATAAGAAATGCAGGGAAATTAATGCCATTATGAAAACACTAACTTTTTACTTTCTTGAGTTATGAAGGTTGAAATTTGCAATCTTAACACTGTATTAGCATAAGATTCTGCAATTTAATAAAATAAACTGGTTGAGAAAATGAACTATACTCACTCAATAAAAATGATGCCTGTTTCCTTGAATGGAACACTTTCAGCATCTGAATTTAAAGTCAGCAGATGAAAACTTTAATGATTTAGTAGTTTTTATAAACATTGATAGTTACTTCATAAAAAAATATTATATATGCCTACAAAATCTAGAAAACCCTATGTTACATGAAGTTATCAAAATTCTTATGCATTAAATAACGTAGACAAACTCATTTACTATATAGTATGTATACATATCTAATATAATTAATTCAATTACTGTTCATTCCATTTCTAAAGGAACTGAGAAGGTACTAGATAGAATGAGTAGTAAATATCATCGGGATATCATTGTTCTTATGATGTCTGTAATGGACTACAGAGTAAAAGAAGTAACAGACAGTAAAACAAAAACATAATCATAAATAATAAAACTAAAGCTCCATGGGGGCCAGAGTCCTTTTATGTTTTATTCAGCGATGCATAAAAGATATGTGAGATATAATAGCCACTCAAAAAACATTTGTGGAATGAATTAATTTGCATGTTATCTTCAGTAACATAAAAGTTCAAAAGCTTCCCATTATTGACAGTAAGTTTCCCTTAGAAAGGTTTAGCAGCAGGGTAAATTAGTAATCATCATAAAGGCTACCTACTCTATGAGAAAAAATAAAACTCCAAAATCGAATATGGTCTGCAATGAAAATCCATCCAAGGATATTATCAGAAACTCTAGTAGTGGTACTTCAGGACAATTTACCAGATATTTACCTCACTGGGTTAAACAACAAAGACAGCCACATTAATTCCAGAAAAACATTGTTAAAATGCCCACATTTCCTAGGACAGCATCATGTGTGGGTGTGTGTGGGTGTGTAGCAGTTTAAATGTGATTGTGATGGTAGTACTTGTGGTGATGGTAGTGTTATGTTTCTCTCACTATGTCAGATGTCCATCTAATTAGTCACATGAAAGTCATCAAAAAAGCATAATGAGCCTTCTTTAGATGGATGTAGAATAACAAAAGTTAATTTCTTTGGAGGATTAAGAAAGAGGCAATAGCAAGTAGTATAAGCCTTCCATATATGTGAGGTGTGGTGAGGTAATGATGGAGTATAATAGTACTAGTTCTGCAGTGGGCCAACTGAAATTATCCCTGGAACCCTGTACTACAAATATGTATGTAAACATGTTCATCCACATATTCAACAAATATTTATTATTGGCATATTACTATGGGCTCTCTAGGTAGGCTACTTATGTTCCAATCCTATTGTACTGCCAGTGCAATGCTAATGAGGAAGGAATGTTACCTACTTCCTAAGGACATTATAATAAACTACAGGAATTAAGTAGCAACAGTAAAACAAACATATTTAAACTTAGAAATATACAATCTTGCCTTTCTTAAAAGGAAAGGTATGAATAATCCCTAAACATCTTCTATAATGACTAAAGCAGCCTATCTTACAATGCGGCATAAGACAGTGAGGTGACAGCTTTCCTTTGGGTCATTAACGTCATTTCTAGAAAAAGTGATGGATTTAGAAGAATATGTTTGCTCACAATGACGTTGTGAATTATGTTTCAATCAGGTCTCATGGAGGATAGAGTAGGATGGCTGCACTAACCTGTTCACACACAGAGGACTATTTCTTAGCAACCTTGCATGTTCAAAAGTAGTTCATGCTCCTGCCTTAGATAAGACGACTTGGCCTTTGTCAATGTATATATTATCTTTGCCAAGGCACATGTGCCCACTTTGGTTCTAAATCAATAGCCTTTTCAATTGTTTAATATCATTTGAATGAGAAAACACTCACGAAAGGCTTTAATAACACAATCAGGAATGACTCCTTCAAGTTCTGTCAATGAAAGGTCTCCGTGAGAAGTCCGTGTCCCCAGAGGCCCATGACTCTATTAGCCCACTTAGGGAGGAAAACTGTGGCCAGCCTCATCTATGACAATAACTTCATACTGTTAAATGGTGGTTTGTGGGGCATCTAAGAGAAATTTCTGCCATATATGAAATTAGAGAGAAAGCATTATAATATACCTAATAATTCCCTGTTTATATTTGCAGTAGACTGAATGTTTGTGTCCTGCCATAACCCATATGTTGAAATGCTAACCCCAAATGTGATGGTTTTAGGTGTTGAGGTATCTGGAAGGTTAACAAAGTGGGGCCCTCATAAATGGGATTAATGCCTTTATAAAAGGGACCTCAGAGAGCTCTTGCTGTCTTTCTACTACATGACAATAAAACAAGAAATCAGCAGTCTGCAGCCCAGAAGAGGTCCCTCCCAGAACTCTACTAAGCTGGCACTCTGATCTCAGACTTCCAGCCTCCAGAACTGTTGAGAAAGAAATTTCTGTCATTTATAAGCCCCCAGTCTATGGTTCTTTGTTATAGTAGCCTGAATCTACTAAGATCATCTTCATCTAAAAAATGTACCTTTCATTGTCAAACATGAGAGCTTTCTCCTTGAGATTACTCAAGCTCCTTAATGCAGTTGCTACAGAGTTTTGCATATGTACATTAAGTGGTGTGCTCAGAGGCAGATATTAAAAAGCAGGATTTGTTTGCATAACTGTATATACACAGCCTGACCCCTGTTCTGAATACCTAAGTATTTTAGGGCTAGAGACCCTGATTATGGGTGAGATAACTATTTACTTGAAAGCAGAAAAAGAAAAGAAAAAGAAAAAAACTCATCAAAGATACAGGTTATACAGATCATGAAAGCAAGTTAACACTGTTGAAATTAAAACTTTCTTAGAAACAACTTATTCAAAAAAGTGTGAAGATTTGGTCTAACTATGAGGGTAAATTTTGGTCATACTACAGTTTCAATCATAAAGAGCTATGGAGCACTGAAGGCCAGCAAACATGTATCACCCAGTTTTACTGCCTCACACTCCCCCTCTTAGACTAGAATCCCTTAGAGGGAAGGAACTATGTAGGAAGTAACCTCTCATATCCTCCTCCTTTCTACAGCAGAGAACAAAATAGCACTTAATATGTGCTATGGAAATGACAGTTATTATTAATAATTCTTTTCATGTCAGTCAGTGAAATATCTAAAAGAAGCTTCGATCACATTTTTCATCAAGACAGTGTGCTAGATATCCCAATAGGAAGGCCAAGGCAGCAGTAAAGCAGGGGCAATATAAAGGGATTTAGAGAAAGAGGTGGGGGGGGGCACTGGGGTGGGGGAAGAGAGAGCAAGTGAAAGAAAAGAGAAGGGAGAGAACAGAAGAAGAAAGAGGAAAGAGAAAAGCAAAAAATTTTAAACAAATTACTTAATTTCATCATCATAAATATACACTTTTCCCATTTCAGAAAAGTTAAAATTTTATAGTTTATTTAAAATGTCTTTATTTTTATTAAATATGGCAAGAAGCACCATAATCTGTCCTGGATTTATGGATTTAAAAGTCACAACCTCATTCTTGTCAAAATGAGCATTAATAACTAATATTTTAAAACAGAAATGAATATAAATAATTAGTAACTGACATTCCCATTTTGTTTTTCCAGGACAAAGACTTCTGTTCTCTATTTTGTGAATCTCAACTACTATAATGGATTTTCTTTGAACTGATTGAAAACAACAAATTTTGAGAGGCACACAACAGCATGAGAAAGCAACCTACGGAATTGGAGAAATTATTTGCAAATCATATATCTGATAAGGGGTTAATATCCAGAATATTTAAAGCACTTCTACAACTCAACAACAAAATAACACAATTTAAAAATGGGAAAAGAATTTGAATAGATATTTCTACAAAGAAGATATGCAAATGACCAACAAGCATATGAAAGGATGCTCAACATCATGAATTATTAAGAAAATACAAATTAAAACCATGAGATATCACTTCACACCCATCAGGATGGCTACTATCAGAAAAACATAAAACAACAAGTGTTGATGAGGATGTGAAAAAATTGGAACTTTTTTCACTGTTGGTGGGAACGTAAAATGGCATAATCATTATGGAAAACAGTATGCTAGTTCCTCAAAACTAAAAACAGAATTACCATATGATGCAGCAATTCCACTTTTGAACATATATCCAAAAGAATTGAAAACAGGATCTCAAAGAGATGTTTGTACACCCCCGTTCATAACAGCATTATTCAACATTGCCAAAAGGTAGAAGCAAACCAGTGTCCATCCCTGGATAAATGGATAAGTAAAACATAATACATACATAATACTATTAAACCTTTAAAAGAAAGGAAATTCTGACACATGTTACAACATGGATGATCCTCCAGGACATTATACTAAGTAAAATAAGCCGGTCCTCTTATACGAGAGATCTAGAGTAGTGAAATCCATAGAAACAGAAATCACCGTAGAACAGTGGTTACAAAGGGCTGGGGAGGGGAAAATGAGGAGTTGTTGTTTAATAGGTATAGAGTTTCAGTTTTTTAAGATGACAAAGTTCCAGAGATTGATTGCACAACAATGTGAATATATTTAATAGTAAAATGTACACTTGAAATGGTTAAGATGGTAAATTTTATGCTATATGTATTTTACGCTATATATATTTTACTGCAATTTTTTAA
>VSMD01074787.1:0-10403 GCA_008750895.1 Mirza zaza
TTTTGTCGTAAAACAACGGTCGGAACTGTGCGGGATTTAGTGCGATCCATTTGCTGTCAGGCATTTGACTTAATGCTATTTCCTCTTCTACTTACTTATGCATTTCATTATCTGTTTTCTCGTCTTCAGAAACACAATAAACCCTAACCAACATGAGAGAGATGGGTGCGCTTTTCAGCGCTTGTTCCATTTTTCATCTTTAATGCATCTTTTTGTAGCGTCCTCACAACCAGTTGAAAGAGAGCGAAACAATTTTCTTGCCTCATACCAGAAGTGCTGCTTGCAATTCCAGCAGCCTTTGGAAGGGCAACCCTGGCTAGTGAGATCCAGGAAAGAGAGTGGCGGAAGAAAAGGTGAGTGCCAATGCTGGGAAGAAGAGAGGCCCCCCCCCAACAAGCCCCAGATATTGGAACATTGTTGCATTGCAACAATGCAACAATGTAACATCCCTCCTTCTCCCTTCTCCTCCCTCCCTTCCTTCTGCCTTCCTTTCCTACTGAGTTTTCCCAAAAATAAGACCCACCCATACAATAAGCCCCAGCAGGATTTCTGAGCATGTGCGCAATAGAAGCCCCACCCCGAAAATCAGCCCTAGCGATGGGCGTGGCTATGAAAATCAGCCCTAGTGATGGGCGTGGCTATGAAAATCAGCCCTGGTGATGGGCGTGGCTATGAAAATCAGCCCTAGTGATGGGCATGGCTATGAAAATCAGCCCTAGTGGTGGACGTGGCTATGAAAATCAGCCCTAGTGATGGGCGTGGCTATGAAAATAAGCGCCAGTGATGGGCGTGGCTATGAAAATCAGCCCTCGTGACGGGCGTGGCTATCAAAATCAGCCCTAGTGACGGGCGTGGCTGCCCAGCGCATCTGCACAGCCCATGCGTGTGGTCGCGGAGCGGGAAAGAACACGAGCAGCCCTTCTCATCCGCCCCGTGAGAGCTCTAGTGCTCCACAGGAGAGATCGGGGCCGGTGGTCCTAAAGGAAACAGAGTCGCGAGACATTCAGGATGGGATTCGGGGTCTGGAGAGTGAGGATGATGTTCCAGAAGAAGATGACTTCACTCTATTTCAATCAATGGAGATGGTTGTGCCTTACTTAAAAAAAAATAACACATCCCCTGAAAATAAGCCCTAGGGTGTCTTCTTGAGGAAAAATAAATATAAGACCCTGTCTGATTTTTGGGGAAACACAGTAGGTGCTCTCTCTGATGTTTTGCACCAATTCTAATTGCATTCATGTTTTTGCATTAAAGCACGAAGTGGGGCCGGGCGTCGTGGCTCACGCCTGTCATCCCAGCACTCTGGGAGGCCGAGGCGGGAGGATCGCTCGAGGTCAGGAGTTCGAAACCAGCCTGAGCAAGAGCGAGACCCCCGTCTCTACTATAAATAAAAAAAAAAATTAATAGGCCAACTAATATATATAGAAAAAAATTAGCCGGGCACGGTGGCGCATGCCTGTAATCCCAGCTACTCGGGAGGCTGAGGCAGGAGGATCGCTTGAGCACAGGAGTCTGAGGTTGCTGTGAGCGAGGCTGACGCCACGGCACTCACTCTAGCTCGGGCGACAGAGCGAGACTCTGTCTCAAAATAAATAAATAAATAAAAAATAAAAAATAAATAAAGCACGTAGTGTCCTCTAGTTCAACAGGCATCATTTTTGAGGACCTGAAAAGCACCATTTGTTCCTTCCATGCCCTTATAAATATTTTTTCTTCCCCTCTTTCTAGAAATTTCTTAAGGGTAAGGAAAGTGTAGGTACGGTCACCTGGAACCTTGCTACTCCAAGTGTGGCCCGTGGGCGTCTGTTGGAAATGCAGACTCAGGCTCCACCCCGGGACCTGCTGCATCAGAAACTGCATTTTAGCGAGGTCCCCAGGCGAGTCGTTGGCGTATTTAAGTTGAGAAAGCACCGACCTAGGTCCAATTGAGTGGGATCAGTGAAGCCGGTGTAAAAGTGTACATGTGGACAGAGAGTGACACACAAAATGGCTTTGATCACCTAAGAATGCAGTAAGAGAGGCTTCCACAGCCTCTTAAAGTTACACTTTCAACTTAAAGATAGCTTTAGAAAGAAATGCAAATTGGCTTTCATCTCGCCAACAATCTTTTTTTTTTTACTTCATTTTCTTAATTTGCTTTGTCATTTATAAAAAGGAAACCGTGTACTTGAGTCGTAAACTAGACAATGAGGAAACACTGGAGGCTTCTGCTGTATGTTTTTTGTTAATGCTGCTATTGTTGTTACCTAGTAACTTGAATATTGTTGAATGTGTCGTAAGACATTGTAGAGTTTATCTCAAGCTGTTCAAAACGGTAATGTACAAATGTGAATAGACACTTATCTGTACTATGGGTAAGTTTTGTTTCGCCTATAATAGATGTTTATAAAAACAAAACAAAAAAAAAAAAAAGAAAGAGAGAGAGAGGCTTACACGAGTTAAATGTCTATTCCTATCTTATCTTCTTCCGGCATTTCCCAAGTGCATAAAAGTGTGTGCAAGTGGAAACATAAAAAGTTTCACCAGAACATTTGTAAAAAAATGTGCCTGGCGTATTTTTTTTTTTTTCTGAATCAGAAATTGAAGACATAGAAAAAAGATTAAAACGCTAGCAATTAAATGCCACGTGTGCTGACCACAGTGGTTGGAAGCTGAGCTACTTCACTCACGGAGATCGCAAAGGGTCCCTTTGCTTTTAGATAATTAAAGAAAAAAAAAAAAGAAGAAGAACCTCCTCAGGGAAGACGCTCCCCACTTTTTGGAAGATTGCCTTTCAATGTGTACTTTACTGAGATTTTTTTTTTTTTTTTTGAGACAGAGTCTCACTCTGTTGCCCGGGCTAGAGTGAGTGCCGTGGCGTCAGCCTAGCTCCACAGCAACCTCAAACTCCTGGGCTCAAGCGATCCTCCTGCCTCAGCCTCCCGAGTAGCTGGGACTACAGGCATGCGCCACCATGCCCGGCTAACTTTTCTATATATATATTTTTAGTTGCCCAGCTAATTTCATTCTATTTTTAGTGGAGATGGGGTCTTACTCTTGCCCAGGCTGGTCTCAAACTCCTGAGCTCGAGCGATCCTCCTGCCTCGGCCTCCCAGAGTGCTAGGATGACAGGCGTGAGCCACCGCGCCCGGCCTACTTACTAAAATTTTAAATTCAGAAACTCGAGACTGTTACATGTCAACACTTTCATGCTCAGTAGGACATTCTGAATTGGCATAGTGTATAACCATCCCTGTTTGCCCAGGAATGAGAGGTTTCACAGAATGCAGAATTCTCCTTGTTGAAACTGAGATAGTCTCAGAATAACTGGGTGGGTTGGTCATTCCAGTCTAACATCATCTACAAAACCCAACTGGCCTGATGAAATTGGCACACCAAAACTAACTTGTTGTTAATTTTTGTTAGATTACAGGTGCGGTGGCTCACGCCTGTCATCCCAGCACTCTGGGAGGCCGAGGCAGGCGGATCGCTCGAGGTCAGGAGTTCAAAACCAGCCTGAGCAAGAGCGAGACCTCGTCTCTACTATAAATAGAAAGAAATTAATTGACCAACTAATATATATAGAAAAAATTAGCCGGGCATGGTGGCGCCATGCCTGTAGTACCAGCTACTCGGGAGGCTGAGGCAGGAGGATGACTTGAGCCCAGGAGTTGGAGGTTGCTGTGAGCCAGGCTGACGCCACGGCACTCACTCTAGCCTGGGCAACAAAGCGAGACTCTGTCTCAAAAAAAAAAAAAAAAAAAAAAACCACTAACTTGTGGGAGGCAAATGACATTTGCAGAAATAATTTACTACAACTGCAAGCCAATCTTCTGAGCCCTTTTGTTGGAGAGGTACAGAATCAAATACATCCTCCAAGCAGACCTCTTTACACTGGCTGGAACTGCACGGCTCTTATTTCAGCATCAATAGATGTGCTCGGTTTCAACGAGGCCGTACGCTAACTGCATTGATTTTCAAGGCTAGGCTGGAGGTATTGAGGAAATGCCCAGAGGACACAGAGACTGGGGCGTTTGGAGGCTGATGAGCAAAGGGGGAGTTTTGCTCACGTAGCTTGTCCCGGGGGCACGCCTAGCTGGGTGTACATATCCCAGGGCTGTTACCGTGTTTCCCCGAACCGGGGTCTTCTATTTATCTTTCCTCAAGAAGACACCCTAGTAGGGCCTATTCTCAGGGGATGTGTCATTTTCCCCTCAAAGCCTCAGCTCGCAGCACCCACAGGACGGCCGGGACCCGACAGGGGGAGCCGAGCTTGTTGGTGGGGCTGCCCGCACCTTTCCAGTCACCTCTGGGACAGCAGCTGTCACGACGGGACGGATGAGAAGGGCTGCTGGTGTCCTTTCCCGCTCCGCGACGACGCGCACGGGTTGTGCAGATGCGCTGCGCAGCCACGCCCGTCACTGGGGCTGATTTTCGGGGTGGGGCTTCTATTGCGCACATGCTTGGAAATCCTGCTGGGGCTGATTTTGCGGGTGGGTGTTATTTTCGGGGAAACAGGGTAGTAGTTTTAACCTGTGGCTATGGGTGGTTGAAGTGTTCTTGCCCATCCCTGCGCCTAAGCGCTCTGCAAAGACTCCAGGAGTACAAGTTCTTGCTCAAGGTCCTACACCTGTCAGAGCAGATGGCCGGGGATTTGTTTACTGCGCTCCTAAGTATCAGCCTGTAGCTGCGAGGCACTGGGAACAATCTGACAAATTCGATTAACTGGGAACAATATGATGCTCGCCTGGAAAGCTCACTCTGCACTCGCAGAGAGTTCCTTATGTTCTTTTCATGGTCTGAAGATACAAGAGGAGCTACCACCTCAGTGCAGCGAAACTGTCCGGAGGGAACAAAGAGAGTCACCCCTGGCTACCCCTTTTGTCTTGGCACCGAACGTTTGTGCTTCACGCGGGCAACCAGCTGCATGGTCAGGGAGATGCGAAGAGCCTATCTCGTCCCGCCTTCAGGAAATGGAAATGTTGCCCGGGCGCGGTGGCTCACGCCTGTCATCCCAGCACTCTGGGAGACCGAGGCGGGCGGATTATTTGAGGTCAGGAGTTCGAGACCAGCCTGAGCAAGAGCGAGACTCCCGTCTCTACTATAAATAGAAAGAAATTAATTGGCCAACTAATACATATAGAAAAAACTAGCCGGGCATGGTGGTACGTGCCTATAGTCCCAGCTACTGGGGAGGCTGAGGCAGGAGGATCGCTTGAGCCCAGGAGTTGGAGGTTGCTGTGAGCGAGGCTGATGCCTCGGCACTCACTCTAGCCCGGGCAAGAGTGAGACTCTGTCTCGAAAAAAAAAAGAAAGAAAGAAATGGAAATGTGGTTTCCTGTTCCACAACACTCTACGGCTTGTCTGTCAATTGCAGACTGTATCTGCTTTCTGAAACTAAAAAACAGACAGTGCATCTGCCGGAAAATCTTTCCCTTCCCTTCCAGCTTGCCTCTGATTTTCCTCCCCTCAACTTCCAGTGGTTTCCTCGGTGAAAACCCCACCCACGGGTGGCTTACGAGGCGTTTTGTGCTTTGAGGTGGCGTGTGTGGCACCTGGGTGAAGGGTCCTGCTCTGGCCCTGGAGGGGGGACCACAGTGGGCTCTGGGAAGTCGGTCTGTGAGGATTCCCGAAGGAGCCGGGAGCTACTACCATGTTTCCCCGAAAATAAGACCTACCCATCAAATAAGCCCTAGCAGGATGTCTAAGTGTGTGTGCCATAGAAGCCCCACCCCGAAAATCAGCCCTGGTGATGGGCGTGGCTATGAAAAATCAGTCCTGGTGGTGGGCGTGGCTATGAAAATCAGCTCTAGTGATGGGCGTGGCTATGAAAATCAGTCCTAGTGGTGGGCGTGGCTATGAAAATCAGCCCTAGTGATGGGCGTGGCTATGAAAATCAGCCCTGGTGGTGGGCGTGGCTATGAAAATCAGCCCTAGTGCTGGGCGTGGCTATGAAAATCAGCCCCAGTGATGGGCGTGGCTATGAAAATCAGCCCTAGCGATGGGCGTGGCTATGAAAATCAGCCCTAGTGATGGACGTGGCTATGAAAATCAGCCCTAGTGATGGGCGTGGCTGCGCAGCACATCTGCACAACCCATGCGTGTTGTCGCGGAGCGAGAAAGAACATGAGCAGCCCTTCCCATCTGCACCATGAGAGCTCTAGTGCTCCACAGGAGAGATCGGGGCCAGTGGTTCTAAAGGAAACAGAGTCGCAAGACATTCAGGATGGGATTCGGGGTCTGGAGAGTGAGGATGATGTTCCAGAACAAGACGACTTCACTCTATTGGAATCATTGTAGATGGTTGTACCGTCTTTAAAAAAAAATAACATATGCCCTGAAAATAAGCCCTAGGGTGTCTTCTTGAGGAAAAATAAATATAAGACCCCGTCTTATTTTCGGGGAAACACGGTAATAGCTCCAGAAGAAGATTGTACTATACTTTATATGTGTATATATATATAATAAAATGAATAAAAAAATAACACATCCCCTGAAAATAAGCCCTAGGGTGTCTTCTTGAGGAAGAATAAATGGGAGACCCCGTCTTATTTTCGGGGAAACAGGGCATGAGTGGCCTGGCGCCGAGAGGATTCGCAGAGGATCCCCCTGCAGGGCCTGGAGGGCTGGGTGGGAAGGGCTCTGGGAGGAGGCCCGTTAGGGGACAGGCTCTCTTGTGTCCAGATTCCACGTGGGTGACCCTGGGGAGAGACGCTGCTGGCTCTTTCCCTGGGGGGGGCGGTGGGGGGTGCACAATGCTCCCTTTAGCAGCTGCAATTTTAGTCGCCCACAAAATTTGTGCATCCACCACTAACTGTCGGCTCAAGAGGTCGAAAGTTCAGTCCCCGGGAAGGTCAGGATGTCTTCCAAGGAAGGGGCTGATGGCTTTGCTCACAAGCTCCCTTCCCCCACCACAGTGGGGACACTTTTGGGGGGGGCTAGGGGAGGAACCACATTCCAGACTGGGATGTCTGCAAAGTTGAGTGATGGATGCCAGGGAGGGGGGTGGGGCTCACGGCTCTGGAACCGTAGTCCGGACAGCCGCCGGCAGACGTACCCATTACACAGTGCCTCCTCTGTGCTAGAGCATCGATTTAGTTCGTCGTAACTCGGCCGCTTGAGAACAGCAGCAAGGCAGGGCATGTGCTCTCCTGGCTCTTAGCATTCAGCCACTGTTTGACAGTTGGGTCCGTTTTGCTTGCAAAAATTCCTTGTGGGATTAAAAAAAAAAAAAAAAAAGAAAAAAAGCCAGAAGGGCCCAGAAAAAAATGTACTGTTCTCTGCCAAATCAAAATGTGTAAATAGTTCTTCTGAGAGCAAAACAAAGGGTCTATTTTTGTCTTTAAACACCAGAGCCAGAAGCAGGAAGAGGCTACAATTAACTAACTGCGGCAAAATGGTGAAATTAATGAATAATGGAATGATTATTGCCGTGTTTGCCCAAAAATAAGACCTACCCGTAAAATCAGCCCCGGCGGGATTTCTGAGCATGTGTGCAATAGAGGTTCTACCCCGAAAATCAGCCCTAGTGGTGGGCGTGGCTATGAAAATCAGCCCTAGTGAGGGGCGTGGCTATGAAAATCAGCCCTAGTGAGGGGCGTGGCTACGAAAATCAGCCCTAGTGACGGGCGTGGCTGCGCAGCGCATCTGCACAACCCATGCGTGTCGTCGCGGAGCGGGAAAGAACACGAGCAGCCCTTCTCATCCGCCCCGTGAGAGCTCTAGTGCTCCACAGGAGAGATCGGGGCCAGTGGTTCTAAAGGAAATAGAGTCGCAAGACATTCAGGATGGGATTCGGGGACTGGAGAGTGAGGATGATGTTCCAGAAGAAGACGACTTCACTCTGTTTGAATCAATGGAGATGGTTGCACCGCACTTAAAAAAAAGTAACACATCCCCTGAAAATAAGCCCTAGGGTGTCTTCTCGAGCAAAAATAAATAGAAGACCCCGTCTTATTTTCAGGGAAACACGTTGGGGAGGATGTCACACACTAATTGTGCCTACTGCATGCGCCTGCTGTTTCAGAGAGTGAATATTCTTTCAAGTTCCTGGTACATGTTTTTCCTGGGTGATGCTACATTTTAATTTTCCACTGTCTCCTCAATTCTCATCTTCAGTCTTCTGAATCTCGTCGTGAACTGTGACTGGATCCCTCTTTCCCTCCCTGTGTGACACAGGGATCCCAGAATTGCCTTGTGCTTCCCAGAAAAGGAGGACACTAGTCCGGAGACTGAGCTGGCTCTTTGCAGGACATTAACTCCCTCAGATGAAAGTAAAAATTAACCATTACAGCAGGACGAGGTGGCTCCCGCCTGTCATCCTAGCACTCTGGGAGGCCGAGGCGGGAGGATCGCTCAAGGTCAGGAGTTCGAGACCAGCCTGAACAAGAGCGAGACCCCCGTCTCTACTAAAAAATAGAAAGAAATTAACTGGCCAACCTAAAATATATATAGAAAAAATTAGCCGGGCATGGTGGCGCATGCCTGTAGTCCCAGCTACTTGGGAGGCTGAGGCAGGAGGATCGCTGGAGCCCAGGAGTTTGAGGTTGCTGTGAGCTAGGCTGACGCCACGGCACTCTAGCCTGGGCAACAAAGTGAGACTCTCTGTCTTTAAAAAAAAAAAAGCACAGAGCCCCCCACGTGGGTAGAGATTCTGGGCTGGGACCTAAAACCATGACGCCTGATGATGAATGAAAGAGAAATTTCTCGTCACCTGGTGGGTAATTTTTTTTCTAATTAAGTTAATTCGATTTTTTTCATTATTATTATAAAAGGAGTGCGTGCTCATTATTAAACATTTGTAAAATATAGAAAAGGAGAAAGTTGCAGGAAAAATAAATAAATAAAGCCCGGAGGGGGGTAATTACACACTCAAGATTATTAGTCATTTTGACCTGGCACTGGTTAATCCTTAAATTAGGTTTGTAGAGTCCACTACAGTTCCACTTTCCAGTTCAGCTCCTGTGTTTCTCTTAAGTCAACGTCACGGGCGTTTATCACGGTTCTCTTGGAGGAGGCAGAATCTTTTCTCTGTCTGGACTTGAGGCCAACTTAAAGTTTTAAGGCAAAGCTGCACTTCTCGGAGGGTGTTCAAGACTCAATTTCCGGCCTGGCGTGGACAGGCTCACGCCTGTCATCCTGGCACTCTGGGAGGCCGAGGTGGGCGGATCGCTCGAGGTCAGGAGTTCGAGACCAGCCTGAGCAAGAGCGAGACCCCGTCTCTACTATAAATAGAAAGAAATTAATCGGCCAACTAATATATATAGAAAAAATTAGCCGGGCATGGTGGTGCGTGCCTGTCGTCCCAGCTACTCAGGAGGCTGAGGCAGGAGGATCGCTTGAGCCCAGGAGATTGAGGTTGCTGTGACCGTGGCTGACGCCACGGCACTCACTCTAGCCTGGGCAACAAAGCAAGACTCTGTCTCAAAAAAATATATAAATGTGGATTGTTTTTTGCTTGAGTCCCCCCCCCCCAACACATGCACGCAAGTAGTTTTTCGGGGGGAAGTGATACCAGAGAACGGGAGGAAGGAACTAGGAAGACTGAACCAGAGACGGGGGAAAAGTCAATAGAAACACACATCGTGGAGCCAGTCACTCTGGAAAGCTGGAGCCCGATCTTGCTGGGACCCTCTGAGTAGGGCTGCAGAATGACCTTGGAGTTGTCCTTTTGAAGGGTAGAGTAGGGGCCACCTGCCCACCGTCACCTGTCTTCCGCCAGTCCTGTGGGGGACCCCCTCACGGGCATCAGAAAGGCTGAGCAGTTTCCCCCCCAAGTGGGGTCCCCGGCAGGAGCGGCAAAGCCCCGGGCACCAGGTGAGTGGTAAGAGGTGTCTCCGAAACAAGCTACTGCCAGGGGATACCTCGTTGTCATGGCAACGGCTGGGCCACAAAGATGGCATCAAGGAAACATGAGGTGAGGCATACAGCATTTCGAGACCACACCAGGGGTCGTTGTTAGGATTAAATGCGGCAAGGTATCTAGTACATGGCGAACATTAAAAAAAAAAAAAAATCAGGCATTGTTTCGGTTGATGCTGTTGCTACCCTGTTTCCCCCAAAAATAAGACCTACCCACAAAATGAGCCCTAGCAGGATTTCTAAGTGTTTGAGCAATGGAAGGCTTACCCCGAAAATGAGACCTACCGATAAAATAAGCCCTAGCAGGATTTCTAAGCATGTGTGCAATAGAAGCCCCACCCCGAAAATCAGCCCTAGTGATGGGCGTGGCTATGAAAATCAGCCCTAGTGATGGGCGTGGCTATGAAAATCAGCCCTAGTGATGGGCGTGGCTATGAAAAATCAGCCCTGGTGATGGGCGTGGCTATGAAAATCAGCTCTAGTGGCGGGCGTGGCTATGAAAATCAGCCCTAGTGACGGGCGTGGCTGCGCAGCGCATCTGCACAACCCACGCGTGTCGTCGC